>JAQFXL010000059.1:0-38715 GCA_034693445.1 Edwardzetes edwardsi | reverse complement strand
ATATAATCATTAACTTATCAAATGTCACGAATCTATGGTTACCGGATCTCAATCTGTTTTTAGCGGAAGACCTCGAAATCGATTGAATTCTGTTTATAAATAGCTTTCCTTAAGAATTACTGAACGAAACTCCGATTCAACGCATTCTTAACCATAAGTTATTCAAAACAATCAAAGATATTGTTCTCAATATTTATCAAAAAACAATGGTTTGAATAAATCTCTATATTTGTGAAAACAATTGATTTAAAATATTTATTAATAAATATATATTTTTTACATTCGTTTGAAATTTATTAAAATCTATTCGCGAACTGAATCGCAACCAATGATTCAAAACTTAGATTAAAATAATCGTGAAATCAGTTTTCGGCCGTCACTTCCGTTTCGACGACCATTGTTTCTGACGGTTCCGATTGAGTCGATGACTGCAAAGGCACGAAAAGACTGGGCGTTTCTATTCCGGCCGTTTCTTCATATTCGTCTCTCTTTCGCTCTGAATCTATCTCTTCTATCGGCTCAAAAACTGTGGCAGCTTTTGATTTGGACTTCTTTTTGGTCTTTTTCTTTTCTCCATTCAATTCCAAACTCTTGGGCCGATCGGCTTTTTTGGTCTTCTTCTTAGCGCCAGTCGTTATGTCATCGTTTGTCTCAATTAGTAACAAATTGTCGCCATTTTCCAATGGCTTAGTCTTTGTCTTCTTTTTCTTGACTTTCTTTTCTAAGATGTCTTCATTAGTTTTAGCCTTTTTGGAGGTTTTCTTCTTTTTCTTATTGTCTTCTAATTTATTTGAATCCAAATCTTTTGATTGTTTTGACACATATTTAGAACTAACAAAATCTGATTCATTGAATGTAATCTTCGCGAGTGCTTTGTGCGGATCTAATCCGGTGCTGTTACTCATGTCGTCATCGCTCTCCAAATCGTTTGCTTCAACGCCTTCAGGCATTTCCAAACCTTTTATAGTAACCATATGTTGTACTTCTGGTTCTTCTTCTTCCTCTTCTTCGATGTGTTTCTTACTTTTCTTTTTGGGTTTCTTGTGTTTAGTCTTCTTCAAGAAGTTCTGAGAAGATGTTAGACCCGGAATAGTGTTACTTGAGTTAGGATTCACGTTATTGACGACCACTTCTTCTGCTTCTTCGACAAATTCTTCTATCATTTCAATGTCTCTCTCTTTCTTGAGATGTCTCTTCTTTTTCTTTGATCTGGATTTAAGATAATTGGGATTCTTTTCCATCTGCGCCCTCCTCTCTTCAGAAGACCTAACATTCTTTTCGATTTGCTCCTCAGTTAATGGAATTTCTTCCTCTTCTTCTTCGCCGACAAAATTCATTTCATCGATTCTCTCGTCTTCGCTGTCAGTTTCATCGAATTCGACAAAAGGCATATCGAGTTCGAGTCCGACGGGAACCGGAACTTTGCGCTGTGCTTTGGCTGCGACGGGATTGAGTACATAAGCAAAGAACAATTGCTCGATATCTATGTCTTCGCTTTTAATTATTTGTATGACTTGTAAGAGACTGGAGGCTCTCTCCTGGACCTCAAGGTCTTCGTTGGTCAAGAAATGGGGTAAATATTTGTCTACTAATTCGTCGCAAAGCCTCAAAAATTCTTCGCTTTTTTCTTTACTCATTTTGGATAATATTTTGGAAGCGTTTTGAAGGAATACCGCCGTTATGTGGGCCGGGAATGCATTGACTGCCAACAAATGTAATAGAGTTGACTTCTGTGAAGGAATATGACTGCAATTCAGACAAATAATTAGTTGTCAGACATTTGTTAATCAAATCAATGGCAGTCCATTGCAATACTGACTCAGCGAACTCTCCACAAATCCAGGCGGCGGCGTAAAGGACTTCACAAACAGAAGAATTGTTCAAAAAGAGGTGAGAATTTTCCAACAAAATGGCCTTCAAATAGATAATTATTAAGAATAAGAAGTGAGAAATACGACAACAGACCATATGTCGGGTGACAAATGATCGGATGGCATCCACTCGAATGGCGACATCAAGTAGTTGTTGAGCGATAAGCCCTCCGTGCTCTGTTCCGCCCTCAACGCGGGACAACTCAACCAAAACCGTTATATACCTGACATTAAATCAATTTGAGATAAGCAACAAAAGAGTTAATTTGAATCAATTAATACCACTCGAAGTTTGCGATAAACTGATAGTCGTTTTGAGAACAAATGTCTATAAGTTTAGCGATCAGTTCGTCTCTGTATTTGTTTCCCATTTGGCTCTCATTTACATTAACCATCAATTTTTGGACGATTTCCATCAAATTCTTTTTGGTTATCATTCCATACAATAAGTCCAGAGCTCTGAAACCAAACGAATATATTGACTGAGAATTAAATAACTATCAACTCAGAGACAGACCTCAATCGGATGGACTCATCCTTGTCGTCAAGACAGGTGAGGACAAGGTCTTTGTGCGCCTGGACGCTCTTCGGATGAGTTTTCAAGATTTTACTCATTGCCAAAAGTCCTAAATATTTGAGGTTTTGATCCGAGTCTTCGATCAAAATCCTCAGCTTCTGAACGCAGAGCTGAATGGAGGCGTTATGATTGGGTAAACCACTCGATATCGATATTAATACTGCGATCACAGTATTAATGCATTCATAGAGTAACGACATCGCGGATGTGCTGCAAGTATGTCATCAAAAGGGCTTAATTTCCGTTCAAACAATCATAACATTAAAGGATTGAAGTGAGGAAACAAATAAAGAGTGGAATAAAAAGAGAAACCAACGAAAAGACTAATAAATCAAATGAATTACCTGTGAATTAAATTAGTTAGCGGTTCTATGAGCTTTCTGCCTAATCGGGGTTCAAGTGGGGTCAGAGCACCGAACTGTAATACAATCAAAAATAATTCAATCAAATCATATGTGTCTACGAAATAAACGCTAAAAACAATAAATAATAATAAAATCAATTTAGAGTTAATGGAGTCAATGGCAGCCAATCACAGACCTTCCGCTCAGGTATTGGCCGATCAGCTCATTAGTGATTAGTAAATGAATGACACTTTTGTTTAGTTAACTCAACTCTAGTAAAGAAATCAGAAATTTAGGAAAAACTTAAACAAACAAAACAAAAGGGAGAGTCAGGGAAGGAGTGAAGAGCACACAAATTAGAAGAAATAACCGTTTGGTTACCTTCTGATTATGGAAATAAGAGGTTGACTTAATTTAATACCGAGTAAAGGCTCAAACTGTGTCATTACACCAAACTGTCATATATTAGAGCAGAGATGAGAACAGAGCGCCACAACATTTAGCAATCGATACAATTTGAGAACATTTAAGAAATTACATCAGTTTTACAATTATTATATCAATTAATCGATTAATTTATTGTTAATTAATGGATAGATTTGTAATCGTTTAATGACTGACCAGTTTTATGATTTTGATTAGCATCCAGTTATTCGTTGAATTAGTCATCAATTTGAAGAACACCGGCGCTAATGAAAGATAATTCTTTGGGTTCTTCCGCGCCAACTCACAAATTACATTAACGGCAGCCGACTGGACGCCTAACCCGTCAATTGTGAAATAAACTTGAAATAAAATCATTCAAAGGCTATGATCAAACATACCCGGGTCTGGATCTTCCAGTTTCTCCTTAAGTCGTGGAAAGGCTGGCTTCAAGGCTTCGGGAAATTTAAGGAAAATCTTATACATAAGTAGAACCGCTTTCTTTCGTAAATATGGTTTCGTTGACGTCAATAGCGTTAAGACATCGTTCGCCAAATCCCGACTAATGTCTGTCGAAACAAAACAGGACAGACCACTCATTGCACAGCCGGCGTCGTACATATTCTGACTGTTCAGATCCTATTCACCAAAAATTGTATTAAATAAACGCATTTTGGCGACACTTCGGCCGCTAAAACATCACTGATTATCATTAGAAGTCAGACCTTTCGGATCATATTCGTGGTTAACATCAAAACTTCTGTGTTCTCATGAAAGCATTGGGAGGCCGCCAAATAACCGATCCTCTGAATTGTATCAATCAATGGATTTACAATTTGTTAGTAAACTCGCGAAGGAATGGATAGACTCCTGCATACCTTATACGTGAATTTTGTGGAACTCATAACTTCAATGATGTTGAATGCGGACCAACTGATATCGTAGCCCAACATTTGTAACTAAATACAAATATTTGGTAACTTTTTCTAAGATTTCGATCAATGATTAAGAAATATAAGACATACATAAGTCAACTTTGAGACGGCATTTGCCTTCACTGAAAGGCTGTCTTGTCTTAACTCTTCTTTAATTTCTTCAATGCATTGCGAAATATATTTATTCTTTTGCCGAAAGAAATCAATTGATTATCGAAAAAGCATTTGTTTAGAGAAGTCATGAGATTTGATTTGAGATTACATTAAAATTAGTTCAAACGTGAGAGGAGTCAAACAAATACCTCATTTTCCTTGTTATTGCGAATCCCACGGACAAGATCTGACAGATTTTTGTCGAAAATCCGATCGAAATTGCCCTTAACCTTGCGTAACGTCATTTCGTTGGCTTAAATTGATGTCAAATAGGGTTAAAAAATGGATTCATTGGATTTGATTGTAATCTAATTAAATACAAAATACGACTACAGTTTTGTTGTGTTTATCAGTCTATGGCTTAAAACACCCAAACATACAATATTGGCATAAATGCCAGCATTACATAACATTCACAAACAACGTGATAGATTATAAGGGAAGGGAAACCCTATATTGTATGAAAACTCATCGAATGGGGCGCTGAAAATGCAATTTAATGTCACTATCTTTATTAACCAATATTATTGGTTACGTATTGAACTCTCAATTGATTTAACAAAATTGAATCACAATTTGGTTCGTAAACTACAGAAACGATTCCAGAATTTCTCTCAAAAGTTATTTAAATGACAAAAATATTGGTTAAAAAACATAATCTTTAATGAAATTTATAACTTTTGGTAAGTCATCATCGGTTTGAATCAAAAATGAACGTCAAAAACAAGATTAAGATTAAAATTGAAGTAATGATTTCGATCGACGAGAACAGAGACATAATCTTTACGATAGATATGATATGCAATGAAACAAAATCATCGATTAATTTGAATGAATGAACACTTTTTAATACTAATATTGAAAACTAAATAATAATAAAAAATATTCATTTTATTTGACTTTAACCAAATGAAATCCGTTCTCAATTTGGAGGACTTCCATCTTCAAGAGATAGGCCCCATCGGTGGCGTTTTGAATCTTGGTCTTAAGCTCGTCGTCACTCAATTTGGTTTTTGCCACTTTGCATTTGATGGCGAGCGGCGGTATTGTCTTAAGCGATAATTCTCCCGAAAGTTCCATAACATAGTCGATGTCTATCTCTTCTTCATTACCGAAATCAATGTATTTGACTTTAACCTTATCTTTATTGACACTATAAACCACTGCCCGATACCACTCACCGTCTCCTATAAATCAAATGTTAATCAGAGGCAAAGAATGGCCACAAATATTACCTGAAGAGCGGACCAAATAAACATTTCGTGGCAAAGGATTGACACTAATATTATTGTCGAATTTAGTGGAGTATTGAGTGCAGAGTTTCATCAGTTCAGCGCAGACTTCGGCTGAAGAAATGGATTCGATTAAAACAAAAAATAATATACAAGAATAAATACCATCGCCGGCGACGTAAAAGAGTTTGTAGTCATTCTGATCCTGATATAAAGCAAACGCTTCCATCGATTTTTTGAATGGGAGCTGACGGACTGCCAATTCGTCGAAAGGATCGCCTTTTGATGGCTGCCCTTCGTTTTCAACTTCTTCTTCCACAGACTTTTTGATGAGAGCAACGGTTGACTTGAAGTCTAATAATTGAATCAAAATATCGTCTTTTTTAAAGAACATTTTGCCCTCTTTTTTGATGAAAATTCCATCGATTGTTGAGTCAGAGGTTTGACTCAATTCGACAAAACGGGCGCCAGTTTTGGTGTTCGGCAAAAACATAGCCCCAAAGACTGGCATTTTTTGGAACTTATCGTCCAATTTGAAGATCTTGTCTTTTGGCACGTCTTCAACAAATCCCGAGTCAAACATAAATACTTTGACCGACTTTTGGTCCACTTTCAGGACATAAGATCGGTAGCATTCATCGTCTGATCCTTGGACTACAACAATGTCGTCGACTTTAGGAACGACTGTTGGTTTGCCCGGATATTCTTCAGCCAATCCTTCGATAACTTCTTTGACTTCATCGGTGAAAATAGTTCCGAAATATTGGAATTCGTCGGAATTGAAAATATTAGTCACCATAAAACTGATGTCTGAATTATTAGCCAACGTTTCGATGTAACACTTGAGAGGCATTTCTGACTTCTCCTCTAATGAAGGCATTGGAGGAACATATTTAGGAATATCATTAATCGACGACATATTGAAAGTCACTTTCGGTGAGCTCTGGACTATAACAGGAGAATCAGACATAACCGGAGTTGTAAGGGCTCTTTCCGGAGATGGTATCGGCGTTTTTACCAATTTGGGAGCAGATTCTGACAACTCGTCGGCAAAAGTGGCCAAATTCTTGTCAACAAATTTATTGCGAACAGACTCTCCCTTTCCGTTAATTAAATCGATTTTATAAATGCCTTCATTTGTCTTCTCAAAAATCTTCACTTTTGAGTATTCGTTAGTCTCTCCAATGTCTCCAAACAAAGCGATGGCTTCTTTAGACCAGACATTTCCTTTGGGAACAATTCTGTCGAGTGAACAGTGCATTGCCTGTGCTTTACAGCTGAAAAATACTTCGGGCAGACGTTTGATGTCTTTCTTTTCTACCGGTTCTGTATTTCCGTAATCAATGAAATAAAGAGCATATGTGTTGTCATTGATTTTGTCGTCAATGCGAGCCCTATAACAACTGCCATCAGCCGAATAAATGCCACCACAAAGAGCCCCCTTTTTTAGCTCATCGCCAGACAACTGCGGAAAATCATTCATTTTTTTGTAGATCTCATCGGCGAAGATATCCATATTACCGGCGGCCGACTCTTTTTGCAAATAAAAGTCGAATGGACTTCGACCGAAACATAATACCACTCCTTGTTCGCCATCATTCAGCACTTCGGTGTCAACTGTTAGCTTAATTGGCGTTGTTTTGTTGTTATCGGGTTTAGGTCTTTCTTTAACAGGTATCTCTCCCGAGGCCGCAGTTTTGATCACTTCTTTAGAAGGAATCGACTCATTACGCTTTGGAAACTCCAATTCTTCGGGAATAGCACTGACTTTTGAATTGTCGCCACTTTTCCGGGAATCAGACCCAATAGAAGTGATTTCTTTAGGCGTTGCTCGAACTGTATCAACAAATTGTGTAGTTTTAGTGCTCTTTAAGGGCTTTGCAACCACTTCCTCAGATGCAGAGCGTTTTGTGGGCTTTGAAACAGTTTTGATCGGTTCGGCTGTTCTCTGGACTTCAGACGAGTTTCCATTCAATGATTTGCTTGAGTTAAGAGTCGAATTGAGAGCATTCAGAAACTCACTCGACTCCTGTCTGCAATTGAGTCGGTGTCGGGGCCAATGACTGAACTGACAGTTGCGGTCACAATAAGTAACAGCTCTGCACTGCGAACAGAGTTTAAGATCTCCTGCTTTACGGCCGCAGGTCTGGCATATATTCAACACATCAGTGAGTGCTGGCATTTGAGTCGGATCTACGACTTGTTGTTCGTTCAAAATGAAGTGCAAGTGTTCTACAGGATGTCCCTGAGAACAGAAGGAACAGTCGTCATCAGATCTCTCCAAAACTTTCAAAAGTTTGTCACTTTTGGCGAAAGGAGACAACAGATCCAAATGAGACGATTCGTGACTTCCGGACTCCGATTGAATTGGGGACAAAGAAGAGGTATCGCCATTGATGTTGGCATTACTGGCCTCAATAGCGGAACAGTTATCCATCTTTTCCTTCATTTCAAACTGTTTTGATATCAATCGCTCAAAATTTTGTTTTTCTCTCTAATCGAAAGATTAAATTAAAATCAAATCAAATACAAAAAAAAAATTAAAACTGACTTCAATAACGACTTCGCGTTTTTGTCGATCCTTTTCAGTCGAGGAGAAACTAACGGATAGTTTGAATAAATTCTGGCCTCTAATCAATTCAATGGCTTTTTGCGCCTCTTTTGTAGATTCAAAGTCAACGAAACTGTTTAATGAAATACATTAGAAGTCATTTAGAAAATCATGAAAAACAAATCAAATGCAGACCTAAAACGATGTCCACAACGACTTCGACTGTTCAATATCTTAAGCGACAAAACCTTACAACCGATCCGTCGAAGAAAGTTCTGAAGTCCGTCCTATTAGACGATTGTATTAAATTAAAATACAGCAAAAGTTTGAGTCTTTGTCTTTGAACTATAAGTACATAAAAACTAAAATTCAGACAAAAGAGTTGAGTGGATATGATGTGAAAGCAAACCCTTTCCTCACATTTCACTGATTTCTAATGAGATAAGGTTTAAATTATAGGCATTTCAGCGCAAAACAAATAAACTTTAATCAAAATTCAAGTGAAGTCAACACAGAATATACAAAACTAGAGTTGAATTGAAAGCAACAGATATTGAACTGAAATCTGAAACCATTACTCACTTCAGTTAAATCTAAAGGAAAGCCATCGATGTATAGCTTTGGTGGTCTTCCAGTTTCACAAGATTCAGAGCTATATGTAAATTAAATTGAAAGTCAAATGAATAAAGTGAGTACTCGTGGGAACAGTCAGGCAATTAAAATAAGAGTCAGTCTAATAAAAGCTACGATTACTTCAAATGCATTAAATGGTAGGACTTAGAAGTCATTAACATAACTATGTTTTAAGACATTTCTATAAATTGTTTGATCATAAAATTGCTTTCATTAGGAAAGGCGTCTGAAAAACAATGCTATTCTGAGAACAGACCCGAAAGCGGATACTAAGTTGTGGGGCAGGTGTGCGGCCGTCTGACCACTAGCATAGCTGTTGAATGATATCGATTGGAAGTCATCATTCATAGGACTCCAACCATTAAAATCTTCGCTCATTTTTAGATTCAAATCAATTATTTGTATATAAATTGGATTAAAATCTTATAAATTGATGTAAAATATAAAACTCTAATAAAAAAGAGGTTTAAAAACAACTCAAACGAGACTTTTAACAAATTTAAAAACAATTAAAATAGAAATAAAACACTAATTATTGACATAAACTCGAAGTAAAACTAAAACAAAGAATTTGAAAGGCATTCAAATGGCGACCAATCGTTACATCAGTTTTTAATCTAAAAACCATTTAAAGGTACAAAAAATCAATGAAATGCCTCTAAAAAGCACTTTATATTCACATTAAGTAAACAGAGATTAAAATTATTAATATTAATAAAAGTCAATATTAATAGAAGTAATGAAAATGACTTACATTTAAAATGTTTGCAATCAGTCGACAATTAATCGATGATTAAAACAATGCTTTCGGAAGAGAGACTTAAAGCAATCAGTTTTGAGTTAAAGTCAAACACATTTATACTGCGAAAAGTGCGGCAAAACACGTGTGACGTCGTCTCCAATACTAGAGGTCTTCACTGATTGTTGGCTTTAAATTGCGTTATCTTTTAATTCAATTTATTATAATATTATCAAAAGCATAGATTTAGTTCTCAAATGAAATTAATTTGATTTTAATGATTAATCTTGCTATTTTTCTGCTTTTGGTAAATTTTAACTAGTTCTGAATAAAATAACGGCATATTGTTATTGAACTTTTGAGACGCAAATGATTGGTTCGGATGACTTCAAACAAACTTTAGTGAAGTCAGTGTCAAGTCATGCGATGAGTGAAAACATTGTCAGAGACTCGGAGTTCATAACATTTTTAATTCCCTTTAAATTTAATTATTTTTACTATAAATCAATGTTTTAATAGTTTTTCAAAAATGGAAACAAATTTATTGATTAAACAATTGAAAGACGAAATTATTAAAAATGATTTAATGGTTAAGACTTTGATTAGAGTGAGAAAAATGCGTTTTGTTTTGATATTTGATTGAATTTTAAACTTAATTAGCGTTTAATTAAAGGAAATATTGGACTGCAATACATGTAATGAAGACCTGAATCTTTTGATTTCATCGGTTTCTCAGACCATTCGTAATCACAAGACATCTATCGATGTATTGAAATGTTTTTGTTTTGTTTAAACATTTGCTTTAATTTTGTTTTATTTTAAAAGCAATTAATTAAAGTCTCGAAAGAGTTGCCAAACATTTCGGCCAAACGATCCTTGAAATCAGAGATCGAGGGCTTACGAAATCAAATGGAGATAAACTCTATGTCTTTGCGGAAAGCAATCTCTTCGAGTCAAAAGCTGATTGCATCGAAGACAAGGGAACAGCTGTTCGGCAATCATTCGGAGGAAAATCCGGTTCTCAGACAAAGAAATGTGTCGGCAGTCAATCGGGAAGTATTGGTTAACAAATCGACGGCAATAACCGATAACCTGAAAACTGTGAGCCGTTTGTTAGCCTCTCAGGTCACACAAAGTCAACAAACATTACAATCATTGGTCAGCTCTTCAGCCACAGTCACCGAAACCGGAGAAGAGTTCAAATCAATGGGTAATCTTATTGTCCACTCCAGGAAACTATTGACCAAATATGGTAGAAGAGAAGTGACCGATAAAGTGCTGATCATCTTAGCGCTGATGTTCTTCTTTGGGTGTGTCTTATATGTGGTCACCAAAAGACTGTTTTGGAAGTACTCTTAATATCCAAAGAATTTGAAAATTTTATGAATAAAATAAATGGTTTTTATTGTAATTTATCTTAAATTAAATATTTATTATATATTTTTGTAATAAAAGTATATTCTGTTTAAAATGTTTTGAAAGTATATACAAATTAAAGCATAGGTTTTTTGGACACATTCTTCTGTTTTTCATTTCATGAGTTTCCGATAAAAATAGTATTTATTTAAAAAAATTATAAATTTTGATGCAATTTGAAGGGATTTTGACGAACATTAATAACTGCTGAACGAAGAGCTGCGACAGAAGTGGTCTTCGATTACGAATCAGATTAACAATAATATAGATATCTATTTGTGTTTAGATTTTTATGACGAAAAGGTTTTGTCGGCCAATCATTCAATGAATTATTCAACGAAAGCGAACAAAAAGCATAATATTTAATAGGATTTCAATTTCCGAACGCATAGAATAGTTTTACTTTCGATTTGACCTCAATCTCTGTCTAAACTTGATTTTTATCATTTCAAACAATTTTTTTTCTCCAGGTTTGTGTGTTTTTAGAGCAAATTTTAAGAGAAAAAAAAATTTCCGTAAAAGTCTGTGACGGAGAAAAAACGAAATTCACTCGAATATAATAATCTGATTGTTTTTGATTAATAACTGTTTTAAACGACTCTTTAAATGAGTTATAGAATAATAACTACACAAAAGTTATATACAACTGATTGGAAACATAAGTTTTAAATCTCTAGAAGTGATTAACGATAATTGTATTTACAATTATTATAATTACATTATATATAACAGCAAATAATAATTACAAACATTGATATTTCGATCACTTATTTATAATATAAGAATACATTTGAATGATTGGATGAAAGATGTGCTCAAATATATCATTTTAAACCAAATTCTCTCAATAAAAGTCTCAATTATTTCAATGATTAACAAAAGATTAAATAATTATAAGAAATAATAATAAACGATAACATTTGACCCTTGAATTGAATGCCAGCAATGAATTAATTGTTATTCTGTTTATAACTTTAAACTCATTTAACAGCAAATCACTGTTTACTTAAAATATGAGTGCGTTTTGTACTCTATTATGAAAAAGGTTTTTCTCGATAGAAATGTATGTATTGTTCATTTGTTAAGCAATGGTTAGTCCAAAGGGTTGTCCATTAGTCTTAAAGTAAAGTTAAATAAATCACATCCCAGTCTCGTATGTCTATCACAGTCGGTTGCGGGCATTGCAGTCAAAAGTCGATTTCATGCAAAGTTTCTCTGCTTTCCATTCGTTACATACTTAAGGAAAGGAAGCGTTTCTTAGACTTCAAATGAGTTTTTGATTTTCTGACACTAAACCAATGGTTTACTACTTATAATACATTCAATATTTGTCTCTTTTATAAACTAATTATATGAGAAATTCACTCAAATATATTGCAATAATTGTCGCAAATAATAGAATAACGAATTAAACAAATGATAAATAGATTAGATTTTATCCAAACCGCCATTACTGATACCGGCGGCCACGTTGTCCAGAATGTGATTTACAAATTCACTGGTCTTTCCGGCCACTGTCACAGACGGACCCCTTGTTTTGATGAGTCTTTCCAACGCTTGTGTTGCAGTCATTTCAGTTGTGGTCTGATTTTGGGCATAATTTTGAATCATTTTTTTCACTTCACTTAATAAATACATAATCCTCTTGTGTTCCATCTGAAGGCCGTAGAGTTTTATTTTGTTGGCCTCGTGCTGTGCCTTCTTCTTCAGACGACAGGCTCTGGAGGCCAATTTGTTTTTCTCTTTGCGTGATTTGCCGCGGGAGCTGACGGGCACCTCCGCCACTGGCGTCAAGTCATTGATAATTCGACTCAACTTTTTCAGTTCTAATCCAATCATTAAAAGCTTTTTCGGGTTTGGCGTTAAATCATTTCCATCTCCGCGACGGGCTTTTCCCGAATGTTTTACGCCTTCGATCTGACAGTCAGGGCTGAACACGGGATCACTTATTTCGCTGAAGATGTGCGGATCGTCGTTCCTATCAACAGAGGCTATTCGCGTGCCTTTCGGTCCTTTGCTTTGAACGTTGTATTGCCAGAAGTAACGCCTTTCCCCTCCTTTTCGTGATCGTCCCATATTGAGAGACCATTTATTGTTGGCGTCGTCAGAAGTGGAGGCTCCCAACAGGTCAGAGGCGTCGTAGTCTCCATAGAATGACTCGTCATCAGAAGACATGTCTTCATCTTCATTATCACTGTCTTCCATTTGAGAGGCGAACCCCTCGTCATGTGATGAGGCGCTGTATTCAGTAGACATGGAATTATTCCTGACTCGAGTCAAGGCTTTATGTTCTTCAGGTATTGTCGTAATTAATTTGTTTGGAGAGATCTTTGCAGATGAGGTCTGAGGCATAGGCTGTGGCTTTTCAATCGGTGCCGTCTCCTTTTTTACGATTTGGACACCCAATAGACTGCTTAGCACTGTTGTGATGGGCGCAGGACTTTCAGTAGAGACGGCTTTAGTCTCAATCGTGTCATTCTGTGGACACGGATCCGATTTGACAGCAATGACAGCATTTTGTGAGTTTTGGAGCATTTCTTGTGGTACTGTTGGGCTTACATTTGTGTTGAGACTAGAAGTCGTTAGAGGTTTGATGTCTGGGCCTCCCGTTCGAGACGAAGACTGTGGGCCGAGGCTTATGTTTGCGTTGCTTTTCGAACTCTGGAGTAAAGAACTTAAATAATCGATATTTTCCTGTAGTTTGGAGTCGTATTCATATTCGACAGTCGAAGCGCTGACAGGAGTGATAGTATTCAACCGATAATTAATATTTGACCCAAATCTGGATCTATTGTTCGATATGTGTTTGGCGTCCATCTGAGCGCTGGCTAACAGATCATCCAAATCGAGGGCATCCCACACATCACTCGCATTGAGTTCAGCCAGAGTTGGGCCCGTCTTGAGGTCTGCTTTGTCCACTTGAAAGACATTTTCAATATTGTAATCACTGCCACAATAGGGATAACCAGTTATTCCATTGTAATAGGGATTGATATTAGAGCCGATATCTGAGGTATCATTAAACCAATCGCTGGTGTCGTTGAAAGTGGTCTTAATGTCATTCAAATTGATGTTAACCTGAGTTTGATTTTGTGAGCCCTTGTCGTCGTCATAACAGTACCCAAACGGCAAACAAATTGGTTTTCGATCGCAGTTATAGTCGTTTGAGTCAAACCATTGCGCAGTTTGAGAGAATGTCAGCCCCTCTGAGGGCGGCAAAGAAGCGACTAAAATGCTTTCATCACTGCACAGGCCGTTGGTTTTGGGACCGATATTATCGACCGCTGAAGCAATCAAAGGGTGGTCGTGTTTAAGGGCCGACAGATTCACTGATTGCTTACTTTGATTCCTGACATTTTCGATGTTCTCCTCGAACCAAAAGCGATTGTTTGTCACATTTGGGGTATTCCTTGAGTTGTAAACAATTTGTTGCGAATCAGATTTAGGAATGTTATCATTCTTCTGATGCAAAGCCATTATTTTCTGCTCCTCATAGAGTTTGGATAACAATGAGTTAACGATTGCTTCCGACTGTTCCGCCGAAACTTCATCTGCTCCCTGATTGGTCTGGTAGTCGAGTGGTGTATCTGGTGTTCAAATATAACAATTCTCGTCATTAAAAGTCTCCATAATTTTAGAAAATTCACAAAAATATCGAAAAATGTATTTTAAGTTTGTTTCCAAAGAAGTTAAGGCATTAGAAACTAACAAATCTGATGCAATATAACAGTTGTCGAGTGCTCTTGAGATACACAACCTATAGGGTAAGGTTGACCTTCAATGGCAGCATTCATACCAATTCATAACAGTCATAGTCAGTGCGGATAAGAATTTGTTCAATGAAACTGAATTCGACTAAAATAAGTTTTATGTCAATGACAAACAACTGATACCTAACTCCTGACAGCGGTTTTCACCTGAATCTGCATCCATTGCATCGAAGGTGAGCCACTTTCACAACTTTCCAATTAACTCAGCACTTGTTCGAAAGTCCTATTTTAGCCCTTTTTCAGGGAATTTTGATGTATTTTTTTTTAACTCTTTTTAAGTGATATATTTTTGACATCAAATCAATTGAAACAAAGAAAAGTTTCTCTTCTTTTAACACTCAATAAATTGATATCATATTCACCAAACATATCAATAAATGAGGAAAAATCTTAACAAAAGTAATTTGAGGGAAAATTCTAACTTTTTATTGCATAAAGTGATGCAAATGACGTCAATAGAGGAATAATTGGCTGATAATAACCAAATCACTTACTTATCGATAGTAATGATTAAAATATTTCTTAGAAAACTCAATCAAAAGACAGATCTAAGTATAGAATGGTTTAACCAATGGTTAAATCAGTGAAAACCAGAGTTTTCAGTGAAGTTTGGTTCAGATTTGACTTTCAATGGTTTCATTGAAGTGAAGCGAAACAGGAATTTAAATGAAAAATGGAAGAAAACTTGCAAGAGCAGCTCCAATGACAGTTTGGAACAAATCAAAAAACAATAAAATATGCTGAGAGTTAGCACTGGAGTCAACACAACAATAAAATCCAATATTTGGGAATAGAGTTCAATATAAACACCCAATAAATCTCTTTCTAACGGATAGCAACGGATCCCGTTTTGAACATATGTTTTGATATTAAATAGAATTAAAGGTATTTAATGTTTGGAAACATTTGTAAAACGAGTTCACAGGATATAAAAATACAAACTCTGGAGATATAAATACTCTCAAAATCTCTGCTTTCATATAAAGCGGAATAAAAGGAATTATTTTCCAATTGATTGCTATTTGAAAGAATCATTTCAACGAATTAACTGATAATTGTTTTCAACAACCATTTCGTCAAACAATGACATAACAATTGCATCACTTTTGGTCTCAATTTGCAAATCAGAAGAGAATAACAAACTCTTGAATTACATAATGGGATACATAAGACAAAAGTCGAGAATATTCCTAAACTCACAGATTATGTAATATTTGGGAATAACTCGAGTTTTACATAATTTCATTAGAAATCGATATAAACTAATGGAATGATTGGAAATGAGCTCAGATTATGTAATGACAATACCGTATGATTGTGTGGTTGAGTCGATAGTGTCGAGTTCTACCATTCCAACGATCCAACCATTGGACGACTGCCTCAACTGTACAGGTCTTGCAGCTGATGTTTGTGTCAATACTTCTTTGATAAATAAGTGCTCCACTTCTGTAGGGCTCAAATGGTGGACAATAGATGTCTTCGTATGTTGTCTTCACAATAGAGTGTTTGTCTTTACTATAAACTGATGGTTATGTGCTGTCAGTCTTTGTTAGTCCTATTGGAACAGACATTGAGACTATTAATCAGTTGTTTCAATGATAGAGTTTGAGTACAAGTACTACACAATTGTCGTCAAACTGTTTATTCACATCAGAGTTAAGATCCGATAAAAATGTTTTATCTTTTTGTCAATTAATTACTCTTTGAATCATATGATAAACTTTTCGCAGAAATTATAAACAAAATGGAATTCAAATCTTTTGCAATCATTCAAAGCAAAGCTGAAAGACTGGTCCGATTCAAGACCTCTAAGAGGTTTAGATTGCAATTTGTTTTCAATAAATGAAAGCAATTAAGTTTCTGACAGACAAATGTCTGACAACTGACCGACTCTTTGCCATCAAAATAATGGCGAATTTGGTTCAAATGCGAGAGAGAGAGAGAGAGAGAGAGAGAGAAAGCGAGAGAGAGAAAGAGAGAGTCTAACAATTGTCTCATTAGGATTGAAAACTCGTGAGTCATTCAAAAGTGAAAAAACGAGAAAAAATGAGTTCATATTGTGCCAGAAAAATGAGTCAATTGGTCGCATGTCTTCTACTGCTGCAGAAGAATAAGAGCTGTTCAGGAAAGGAGAAACATTGACCCAATTTGTTTGTGTTGTTGCTAAGCATATTAGGCATATAAATCAATGCACCAGGTTAATTGCTGTGCCTTATTGATACAAACAACTAATAACACTAATTATTTGCATTCAAACCAATCAAACCGTTTTTGCCTTAAATTCAGTTTAAAATACAAACAAACGATTGATTTTCAATGAGTTTTTGGTTAATATTTTGCGAGAAATAGAGGAAAATCAAGTATTTGTTTGAAATTAGTGGTAATTTTCCTTTAAATCTAAGTCTAAGCAGTTTATAATTCACATGACTTTGAAGTAAAGTGGAGTTCAGTACAGAAGTAAACAGTGGACTAACGACAAGGGATGACGTTTTGATGAAATGCTTACAAAAGTCATATGATTTGATGTGTTATTCGATGGCGAGAGAGAGAGAGAGAGAGAGAGTCAGATAAGGATTGCACTCAATGTTAAAAACACTGCAAAAATGAACTGAATTTTTGCTCACTTTCTGAACACTGAATGAAAATAATTATTAGAATTCGAATCGAAGTTCGAAACAAATGAACTGAAAATCGATTTCACTCTGAAGTCAAACAATAGAAACAATAATTAATTGAAAATCGAGAAAACAAACACTGATTTGACATCAAATTTGTTAATAAAGCGATAAAAAAGATTTAAAAACTGTTCAAAACGTTTGTAATGATTGACTCAATTACTATGAGATAGAAATTCAGCAAAAAGTGAAACCAAATGTAGGAACGGAATGGAAGTATTGACAACATTCACAGCAAACCTTAACATCCAATCATAGCTCTCAAATGTGGTAAACAAAACACATTCTGTGCCTCCCATAACACGTAACCAAAGGGACCGAACTTTGCTTTCAGTAAATTATTGAACTTATTGTCTGTTTGGTTGTCAACAACGATAAAATACTAACCATTCGACTCAATGTATGACTTCAATGCAATCGTTGACATCAAGAGGAAAATTTTGTGGAAAATTCAATGCATTTGATTCTTTCATTTCAGTATTGAAATCAACAATCTGTTGGAAATTATTTATAAGTCCCTTCAAATGTCTGTAGTCTGACGTCAACTAAATGACTATTTCGTCATTTGTTATGTTTTACAACTAAAAGCATGTGAGGCGTCAACTGATTGATCACATGACAACATAACATCGAAACACATATTTAGGACAATTATTTTTATAATATTTTATTGTAAATCTTACATATGAGCTTGTTAATCAATTGTTTTTTCTACAATTCAGCCAAATAGCATTATTATTAATGTTTTGACTCGGTAATTGTTTCAACTTTGTTTTAAAAATACATGAAATCAGGTTTTGAAATATAACATATCATCAAAATGTTTGTCGAAGTAATGATCGGATACTTTAAGCCTTTGTTTTGAGTCATGTTTTGAGCACTCATTTTGAGTGATCCGAAGGCAGATCTGTTTTTATATGTGATGTTATCGTAAGATATAACAAAACTAAGGGTTAATAATATATATAATTATTTATCAAATATTGAATTGTCGTTAAATATTAGGCGACAATATTACCGCACTTTTGTTGTTTATCACAAATCAGTATTTACTTTGATATCAATATTTCTCAGAATTTTACTCAAATATTCACTTTAAACAATCCATTAGTTTATGTAATTGACTTTAATTGCATTTAAAACTCATTCATATCTTTGTAGTAATCTTTTTGTGCTTAAAACAAATCATTTCATTCAATAATTATTCTGAAATCTGGGTTTTATTTGAATTATTCCCCGATTATTGATAGGAATTTCAATTGAATTGCTTTGAAATTCAAATCACAAATTAATTGAAAATCAAACATATTTTCCAAAAATTTGCTCTTTTTATTACATAATTTGTTTTTACCAAAAAATTATGAAAATATATTTGAGTTGTGTTTAAATCCGGTCTTAACTGACATTAATTTCCTTTCAATACATTTTTTATCATAAATTTATCGCAATTAAAGTCCGAGTTTTTGTAATGAAATGTATTAATGAATGACTCAATTGATTGCTTTTTGTCTATAATTAAAAGTGATCTCAGTTTTAATTAAAAGTTTTAATTCAATTAAACGATACATTGAATTAGTGGTCAGATTTTGACGTTTATCACAGCATTAGTGGAGACAGTCTTTCCACTCGAATAGATAATAATCTTATTCATTAAGTCTTTATCTTCTAATTCTTTAGGCTTTTGTTTCAATTTGATGTCATTTTTGTTCTCATCCTCTTTAACCTCTTGTTTGTGATCTCTAAGCGGTTCTTCATTTGTATTCAATTTCTTTTTAATCGAATTATATCGGATCAGAACGAAGACCAGAATAATTGAGGCGACGATCAGGAATATAAACAGAAGAGTTAGGGTCAGTATGAGAGCTGTGGGCACTGCCTTCGTTTCATCATCAATGGCAGCATCGGCTGCGAAGAGCTTAGCGTCCAAATCCATAGCGGAGTCGTTTAAATTTCTCCGACCGATAGAAACTTTGGGACATTTGAGGAATAGTTTGTGAATCGGCATAAATGAACTCAAATGACCAGAAAATACGGCGCTTTCGTTGTTTTGAGTTTCGACCGAATAAATGGCGAAATTATATCCACTAAAGAAATAGATTTGATTTTGGATAACAGTCACCGATTCGATTGATTTCTTTGAATTCAGACCAAAATCTGTCAAATTTCGAGGAAAACCAGAAAATTGTCGTCTATTTGGCAGATCGTATGCGAAGTACTGACTCTTTTGAATAAAGTAAAGCGTTTCGGTCTCTAACCAAATGAATGTGCCATCGATTGGGAACTTTGTGTCTGCCGTTAGGCCGAGAAATGGATGTATTGTCTTTATTAATTCGGTTGAAGTCAAACCTTGGAAGAGGAACGACTGAGAGGACAGACCCGATGTGAAGACTGCGGTCACATTGAACTGATTGTCGGATACCTGTACTGCAAAAGAGGCCTCAACTTCTTCGAAGAGAAAGGGATGTTTTGTTCCGTATTGAGAATGACTTAAATTCTTTTTGATGTCAATAATCCAAAAGCAATGGCCACGAATCAGAAGTACCAACTCTTGACTCGAATTCTCTTTAGATGTCAAAGAAGTTATTGAATCGAATTTAATTAATTCGCAAATTCGACCGCAATTTGAGGACTCTGTTGAAGAGATAGCGCTGGTCTGCGATGTCATTCCACTCGAATCGTAGTCATATTCGTATTGATTGGTAGCACTGGTCGGCAGTTCCAGTTTCACATTAATCACTGGTTTGTAATAAAGAGGATTGTCATCAATATATTCATACTCATCTGTCGTTTGGTTCAGAGTTTGACAACAAATACAGTTCAAAAAGATCATCAAAAGAACCAATTTATACAAAAATGACATTTTTCTGAATTAGACTCAAAACGGTTTGAATATTCGTTAATTCCTTTTAAACCTTTGATCGAGACTTCAATTGTTAATTGAGTTCATATCAAAAGTAAAGTCGAGTTTTTCAATAATAAGAATCGTTAATAAATAAATGAGAATTAAATGACGAGAGCAAAGCACAGGTAATACATATGCGCTTTCAATAATGAGCGAAGACTTGGTTTGTCGTTCAATTATCACTGATGAGAGTCTGGTATTTCAAAGTATTGTTTAGTTAGTCTAATAAACGACGGATCAGTTGGAAGAAGAGACTAACATTTAATGTTTGGCCAATTTGATTGAAAGTATGCAAATTTAGTAAAAATTAAGACTTTGTCGCTCTTAACCAGGGTTGGTCAGGGAATGGAAGCCAAATCACAAGCATTTCACTGACTTTTAAACTGACGGACCAAATGCACACTCAACTAAAAATGCAAAAATTGAATTTAAACCAAATTCGGGACAATTTATATTAAATTAAAGAAAAATAACAATTTAAACAAGATTTAGCCCAACCCCATGTCATTTTGACTTCTATTTTCACTACTGATTTTTGGTGAAAACCCAGTCCCTGATCTCTTTCTAGGGTTCAAGTTGAATTTTTCGTAGAAAAACCATCCCCTGACCCCCTCCAGGATCTCAAAACCTGATCAATGCTTATAATAATTTCAATACCTGTTACTTTGAACGCTCAGAAAACCCCCCAAACATACCTCAACTTCGAGGCATTGGGCACTTTTGGGCTCATCTCAAATCAAAAAATTAGGATAAATACGGTTCAGCTAAAATTCGAGACCACGAGGGAACGGTAGAGACTTTACATGAGGTGACAATGAAGTCACACTTAAGAGAATAATAAAAATTCTTGAAATAATATCCTTGGAAATTGGTTACTAGTTTATCTTTAGAGGTATCTTAAAAATTGACAACTAGTCTGACCATTATATTAATTGTCTTATTTATTATCTTTTAGTCTCTTTCAATGGAATAGTGCCTATCAAATGATGCTAGTTTAGTGGTAATAAGAAATTTATCTAGATCCTTGACCATTATGCTTGACTATATTTTAATGGATATTTTTCATGTGAATGAAGAGTCCATTGAATATATCTTATATTTACATCATTTTCGATGAGATTTGACTAATCATACGATTGGAGTAATTGTTGTGTTTCTCAAAGTTCTTGAATTCAATTGAATGTCAATAATATTCTGATTAAATTCATTAACAATAATACAGACATTTCTCGTGTTTTTCAAATAATTTTGGTCTCAAAACAACAACTTTTGTATTAGACATGAATTTTGTTCGCTTTATCTTTTTAGTGATAATTTTTATCTCGTCTTCCAATTCAACAAATGGTAAATACTTTCAAATCTGTTGACAATATTCTCAAAATTGACATTTTGTATGAATTGAAGGAAATCCAACGGAAGGCACCACTTCTAAGATAATTGAAGTGAAAAATATAACGTCTTATAGTTGGAGACATCCAACTGAAGGAAGTTCTGATCAACACATAGATAAGAATGGGTGGGAAGATATCGCTAAGAAAGTCAAACAAACAATTGAAGAGCTCTTTAAAAATATCACTGATTTTGTGAGTTCTTTGTGGAAATCCATTTCAATTGTTCTCAATTATGTTCGT
The DNA here is from genome assembly GCA_034693445.1 of Edwardzetes edwardsi. Taxonomy (NCBI): domain Eukaryota; kingdom Metazoa; phylum Arthropoda; class Arachnida; order Sarcoptiformes; family Ceratozetidae; genus Edwardzetes; species Edwardzetes edwardsi. The sequence goes on along the minus strand of JAQFXL010000059.1, from coordinate 16,863 downwards.
GACTTTGGTCTCGAATTTTTGCTGATATTAGTGGACATAACTTTGATATTCGCTGACTCTTCACTTAAAACTTCTTCGGAAATCAGAAAATCTTTGCTCAAATCAAATAATTCTAAGATTTAATTTTTTTCTTTTGTCAAAACTATTGTCACAATTATTACCAGTTTTTGATTCTTAATAACTATTTTGAAAATAAATTTCAAGTTTTTGATCTTCAAAAAGGCTATGAATTTGCAATAAAATGATTGACCTTGCTATCCCAATCAATTGTAGAAAGTGTCAACAAATAGACAATCTTTAGTTTTACGATCAAGATGTTTTCAAGTGTATTGTTTGATCACAATTCAAAAATTTTGTCTTGTTTATATACTGTTTATGTTTTGATAAAAGGTCTGATATCCAGAATTCAGTTGAATAGATGTATTATAAACTCAATACAATCTGTAGATTCCAGTCATAGATTCTTTGGCACAAAATAATGCATTCATTTGTAAGTTAGGAAAACAATATTAAACTTACCTTATCCCCGCGCAATAGCCGACATGTCGGTTAAAGTGAGGGAGAAATAAAATTCCTGAGGTTCGGTAGTTTAACGCATATGAGGGCAAAAAAAAGATTAAATTAAGATATTTTAAGCAATATTACAGAGATTAAGATGAAGTAATAACCAATGGAATGTCTTTTGGTGATGATGAAGACGATTAGGACTTTATTTCTGATTCTGAATGAATTGTTTTATCAGTTTACTAAGATATTGTATCATTTTGTCCCTCACTCTATACCGACATGTCGGTAGGCATCATAATGCATTTTTTGAGGAAATGACCAACCTAAGCTTAACCGACATGTCGGCTATTGCGCGGGAATACGGTATAATGAAATGGAAGGTAATAGTCTATTACTAGTCTATTACTAATAGACAGTTAAAAGAATGGACCAAGTAGATAATAACAAATAGGGTCAGATATGTGAAGACTAGTCTAAACAAAAATCAAATCCTTGTCTTTAACATTATCGCAGTTTGTATGACAAATGTAAGTAATGGTCTTACTGTCACTTCAGGCCCGCCATAGATTGTCTATATTGACATTTGTCTCTATTACATCTGATTGCCTTGATCAATCTACTCAATAAGTCTTTTCCATTGAATGAATTTTTTTTTGTTTTGTTCAACCAAATGAGTCACAGACAGCGTAGGCTGTGCTCTTATCCGCTGATAGCCAGGAATCGTAACCTTTAGGAGTGGGTAAATTGCAGACACCTATATCTCCCATTTATTTTTCATAATCAAGGCTATCTGGTCTAAGTAACCTGGATATATTGAAAATACTTCAGTGACTTTTTGGTCAATACTTGTTGTGAACTCCAAATCCAAACTTTTATCCAAATGTTTGCTCCGACTCTTGAGATAAATGAAAATATTTAAGAAATCAATTCTTATATAAAACTATACAATGAAATAGTGTTCAACTAATTGGTTAGAATAAGTGAGCAATGCACTTGAACCAGTGTCTCCCACTTTCACGGTGAGTGTTCTCAATTAAATTTCATCAGTTAAATGATAGGTCAGTTGAAAAAGATTTATCAAAAGAGGAAAACCGAAGAAAAGATTATTTAGAAATCAAGTAAAGCCTACAAAATAAAGTGTGTTGGGGCAGAATATGTGTGCGATCGATAAGATCACTGAAATTTCTCCTAATTTCCCAATTTTTGCACAAAACTAAGAGTGAATTTTCAAGAATTTGATTTTCAAAAACCAAATCAATTATAAAATATTTGCTTATCATTAGACTCGAGATCATTAGAGGAAAGTTTTCTCTTTTTTTATTCAAAAGTCAAAACTTTTTCTTAAAGCAAACGATTGAAAAATTGAGAATTTAATTGACTTTTAGCTGAAAGCGGTTTATAGCCGAAGAGTTTTAAGAAATACTTTTATTAATTAAATTTGAAAAATACTGGGATTTAAGCACTAATTCATAGCAAAACTTTATAATTATGGACAAAAATCTTCACCAAATATCAACTAAATTATGAATTAATCAAAATATTTTTGTTTTATGTAATTTAAATCAATTTTCAGTCATTAATACAATAATATTAATTTAAGATTTTATTATGAGATTAACTCTAGAATTATGCCAAGCATTTCATTGAATTTATTCGGGACCATTTAGCGAAGAATAAAACAAATAAGTTATAGTTACTAGTTTATTTAGAATTAAAAGGCATTTATCTCTAAAAACATATTGAGGTTAAGAAATGCAATGAAATTATTAATTTTAATATACATAACACGAAAATGATTTGGGAATTATTGAAAACCACTTTCAAAAGAGTAACTAATTATTTAATCTTTTAACGCAATTTTCAAATATAAGGCATTACATAATATCTTCAATTCGTTTACTTTTTTATATTTAATCAAATTTTTTGATTCTTTGCAAACTTAACCATAAGTTTTGAATTTAGTTAATAATTTCTTGAGATGATTGATAAGAGCTTTAATGGTCTGAATGGAGACTATTATCTCAATCTATTGTATGAATTATTCTAATATTTCGTTATCGCATTTTCACACCATTTAAGTCATTAATTATTCTAATTTATAATACTTTTATAATATTTATCCGAACCAACAAAATAAATAAATCTTTTATTTAAAATACATTATTAAACCCAAAGTTTAGATATAAGTTGCCCTCAAATATAGGCCAGTTTTTTATTGCAATATTATACCCGTCCTTATAATTTGTGTTTCCATTAAAATAATCAAATTTGGGTTCGGATATAAAAAATCGTAACTCATTAGAGAAAAGTCATCCGATATAAAAAATAATTATCAGGATTTGTGAGAGAAAAGTGCACTAGTAGCAATCTAGTGGAAAATAGACCAAATTCTAATGAGTAAAACCTGAATATTATAACATTAATAACTTTTCTGTTGGATATAAAAGGAATTAATAGCCATTTATAGAGCAAATGTTTATCGAAATTACATCTCAACTAATAAATTAAAGATAAAACATAAACTTTTGCCATATAATCATGTTTTAGGCTAACCATTACTTAACATCTTTAGGTGTAGCCGACCGACCATTAAATTATAGAAATTATATATATTTTAAGCTTTTATTTGAAATCTTTTTTTTGAGTATTTCTGGCAATCAATTCAACAAATTTTGATACAAAAGTTGTAAATCAAGAAAATCAATTTAGTTCTGATTTTAATTAATACTAATTATAATCAGAGATGACCAAGGGGGTCTCTTTGTTATCTTCACGGCAATCAGTTTTTTCGTCCGATTTGGTCCCTCAGTACAGCACTGGCCTGACTTCTATTGATAAAAGGTTTGAATAAATTTAGATAAGAAATGGTTTCGGCGGAGTTGGAGCTGATTCACATGTGCTCTCGGCTATGATCTCGAATTCTATTTCGAACTCAACCTCTATTTTTTATTTATTTTTATCAGTCATTTATTCTCTACCTTTAGAGCAATCGTAGGATTGGTTTTCATGACTGAATATTTTTCATATTATAGGTTCTCAACCCTTACTGAAGAACATTCCTATCATTTAATAATTATTGAATTGTTAGGAAAGGGAGAGAGAGAGAGAGAGAGAGAGAGAGAGAGAGAGAGAGAGAGAGAGAGAGAGAGAAAGGGAGACTAATGATGAAAATTGAGTTTAAATTTGAGGAACACGTCGTTCAATATTAGAGTAGAGAATCCTAAAGATATTAATAAAGTATAAAATATAAGTACATTCACGCTCTCAAAGGGTTAGATCGTCTGAAACAGAATTTGTTTTGTTGTTTTGGGGCAATATTTCATTGAAGTGAAATAAATCTTTGCAGACAATGTGTAATTTTCTTTGATATTAATTATTCTCAATACGTGCCCATAATATCCGAGCGAATATTTTCGGCCAAAGAAATGACAGACAAACCAAAGGATATGCAAAAAAATTCGTTGAAGAACTGAATTACTTAAATGTTTAGTATTCAGGACTATAAGTGCTCTAAACAGCTCTAAACACATACCGGCCATACATTGAGTTCAGTTATAAAACATTTTTATCGAACAATTCGTGAGAGACTTATCGATTGCAAAGAGTTTTTCGGGCAAAACATTATTATTTGGAGCATTTGGTGGAGAAAAACAACAAATCTTTTGCAAATTGCGTGAAAAGGAAAAAATATCTACAAAAGTGCTTCGAACAGATTATTTGGTGTACTTTACATTAATTACAAGTCCTATAATTTTGAGTTTAACTTGGACTTAAAGCTAATATCACGAAAGATTAATAAAAATGAATTTTCTATACAACAAAAATAATAGAAAAATTTGTTACTTTTTTGTTGGTTATTGTCTTAATTCATACCTCAATACATATTCAATAGATGTTTGCAAAAAACTATTTATTAGGAAATATTTAATAAATTGTTTGAAACAAAGAAGAAATTTTAGAGAAAAATGATTAAAGTTGTCAGAAGTGAACTCAACTAAACTCTATTAAAGTCATATAAATTGCATTTTTATTCCAAATGATAGCATTGAATGCATTCACTTTTAAAGCCTTTAGAGATAAAACGAGAGGCGAAACACAGAGAGGAGAGGGAGAGACAGAGTTGAGAAACATTTAATAATTTGAGTTTGAATTTTAAAAAGTCCTCTAATCGATGATATGAAAAATTACAGACAAAATGAATTAACAATTCTCTAACTCTTCTGAAGAAATATTTATGAACTCAAAACTTCATAAACTGATAAATAAATTCTCAGGTATTCCGAAATGTTGAGCAAAATTAATGGTAAGTCAACTCCTATCTGGAGTGTAGTCGATATTATTGGCCAAAAAGAGTTTTATACCACAGGTCTGTAAATTCAATGTTTAAATAGTTTTACGAATTTTTTAGGGGTTATTATACCTTAGATTTTGAAATTAGTTAAAATAAATTATCTCACAAAACATCTCCACTGAGAAAGAGATTCAGTAGATGTCAGACAAAAGTTTAAACAATATTTCATTTTTGCAAATCACCACTCATTTGATGTATTGTTTTTAATCTACTGATACCACCAGATATTGAATGCTTGCAATCATTAAAATACTACTTTTGAGTAAAACAAGAAACAAAAATTGGTTTCAGAGTTCAATCATTAGATTATTTAAATTCTCAGTAAATTCTCAGTTAAGGTATTTATTTGGCATTTATTCGACTTATAGTGCAGTTTAACTGCAAATGAGATTAAGTGCTGAATATTGATCTGATATCACATAAAAACTAAGATTTTTCAAATTTCCAAAACGTAATTAAGTTAATGGGTTAGAAATAATAATGAATAAACTTGTTAAAGTGAATATAAAGGTGAATTTTAATCACTATTATCCGATTGAATTCAAAAAGAGTCGAATTTCGACAGAAATATTGAACTTTTGATCAAAAACTTGTGCTCTGTTTGGCTAAAGACTTCTGTAGTCTGAGGAAAGTTTTGGTCGAAAACCCGTTCACATGAGTTGAGGTCACAGACAAGAGGGCAGAATAGGATCCGATTAGATAGTTATGTAAATATTAAATATAGAAAAGTATCTTATCTCTAATTTTTCAAATAAATAATGAGTGAGAAATTTCTGAAGTAAATCAAGTAATCGGAGAGAAATCAGAGTCAAATCAAAGTTCGCTTTTCTTAGTTGTTGTGAGCATTTAGTCCCAAAATAACGCGAACAGGAATTCAATTGAAGTTAATTAAATCAAATATCAGCCAAATAATCAATTAAAGGGCAAAATATTAATTTTTTTGCTGATTTAAATTTTGAGCGTTCAATCATTTCAATTGGCATTTGATAGCGCCTACCGATAAAAACTAAAGCCTTTCAAAACTGATTTCTGTACCGGTTTTTTGTGTGGAAGACCACAATTTTAATTAAGCGAACTCTGGCTGACAAGACGTCCACAAATCTCATCAGCAATCATGATTAGGGCAGACCTAATGAGCCAATGCTTAAGCATCCAATCATTTACTCGATTGTCTTCAATTCATACGTTTATGTAAACTAAATGATTGAAATTTATTTCAATTTAATGTTCATTATTACAGATATCCATCATATCTAAGATATGACTCTGTATTGTAAATCAGATCAAATTCAAGAATATATGTTAACTTGCAATCAATTTATTCCGATTCTTATCATAACTAACACTTTAATTATACTTTCACTGAATTCTTCAGACGAGAAAAACTGATGAAATAGGGCTAAGGCTATCAAATTGCATGTTTATGCTATGAATTGCTTTAAAATACAATAAACTCTACTTTTATCTAATCATCACTTTTGACTTGATTTCAATTTGAAAGGTTTGGCAAATTTTCAAACATCATATTATTTGGCGCTTCAATTATCCTGTTCATTCTATTGGAGTATAGGGAGTAGGTCTTTTCTTTTTCTGTGCAAAGGTTGACGTCATCCCTGAGTCTGAAAATATAATAGTTTTGTCAAATAAATGACCGAAACTGAGATACAATTCATTAAATATATTGTTTACTAAAAGACGATTCAAATCATTTGGTTTTAAGAAATCGATATAAATATTGAGGAAAATAATCGGTAAGTAATGACTTGAAGTTAAACACAAAGTATATAATACTCTGATTTATTGGTGTGTTTTTGTCTATTTGTATACATTTATACATTGAATGTCTGCTCTTCGGCCGGTTTTAACTCTTCTCTACTCTTGTGAGAGGCTTTGAGGAATGGCATGAAATGAATATCAATTGGTGTCTATAAATACGAGTCAAACGAGTTTTAAGACGTTATTAGAATATTAATCGACTAATAGTTCAAAATATCAATGAAATAGAGGCAAACAGTGGAGGAAAGGCCTAAAAGAGGGATAGAGAGCAGAAGGGATGAGATGCAGATCAGATGAGATTGCGTTCAATTGCACCGATAGTAGGGATGGTTGGTTTGCAGGAACATAATTCTTGACTTGTCTGGTGCTCACAAATGCTTAATAACTCTTGTCTCGTCCTGCGTGACCCTCCCTCATGAGTGCCAGCTCTGGGCCTGATCTCAACCTGTGCTCCACCAGAGCTATATCTCCCGTTGATTATATAAGTGATGGCTTTGCAGTACATAATAGTTGTGTTAACCCATTAAAAGGTGCGCCCAAAAAATGCCTCAAATGTTTGTTAGAGAGGAGAGAGAGGGCTGAACGACAGCACTCCAAAGAGAGGAGAGGGTAGGCCTGGTATATGGAGAGGCATTTGATTAGGTTTGCGTCAATTTTAGCCAATGATATATAGCATTATATTATTATTAGACCTATTTATATATGCCTTATATAAGAGTTAAATATACTCTAAAACATTCATTCAATTCATTTATTCTTCTTTTGCGAAACCCATTGCAAGAGAGGCTCATATAAGTGTGAGTTAGAGCGCAGGCCAATGCCCTGCGATGAACTGAAATGCCTACCAGAGCCGAAGGCAGCAAATAATCCAATCCCGTCAGACTAGAAGGCCTAATACCAGTTGGTCTAAACAGCAACTATTAGGACAACCACTTTTCTACATTCCTCAACCAATTCTTTAATATCTTTATGCCATATCTCCCACTCATGAGTGCTGTCCTCCTCTCCAACCAAACTCTACAAAACGATTTCCAATTAATTCAAATAAGACATGACTTTCGAGAGGACGTCATAACAAACGTCTTGTGCGACAAACTTTTGTTCTTCTGCTCAAACATTCGCTGAATTCTTGCTCTGAGTTCGCGTTTGTTTTGTTTCGGATAACTCTTTTGAAAAGTTCTCAAAAAAGTATTCGTGCGCTCAGACGAGCTCTGAGTGACAGTCACTCATGTAATCAGTGTTTGTCTGCAACCCTTTGTCGGACTAATTGTTTGTTTTGTTCAAAACTCATTCAAATCGGTCTCTAATCAAGTGTTGAGTAGAAGTGATCTCAAATTGTGTGCCATATCTTGTTGTCCATTCTCTACGGGTTTACAATTCATGAATATTTATGTCGCGTTCGACTCCAGCATCGAATAAGTTATAGCCTTTCCATCCCATGAATCCATTGAATCCGTTGAATCCATTGCCAACTATTGGAGTTGGAATGCCTGTTGGAGAGCACTCGTTAGACATAATTGTGCGTTCGTTGACCTCAATAGTGACTTCAGTAGAAGTAGTCGATCGCTGTATTGCTGCTGATGTAGCCTTCAATAAGTATATCACCGATTATTAGCCGTCTCTCTCGCACTCCATCAGCGCCTGTCCTGTCGACCAACTCTTGCGCTCCTCAATCACTGCTTCAACTTTTCGCCAAACCATTCGTTTGTTTTGTTTAAACTCAAAGAAGTTTTTCTGTTTGTTTTGTTGGTTCTCTCCGTCGCTTGAAATCCAAATGTGATAATGACTGTCCACTTAAGGACTACTCGACTCTTTTCTTGTGATATTCAATTCAATGCCAGTATTGTTCTCTTGAGTTGTGATTTTTGTGATCAGTAGTTGATGTTGTGATGGACTCCAACTCGTGTTCATATGTGGCCACTCAGAGAGGAGGGGTAGCCCTCCTGTTCGAGGGTCACAGATATAATAAAGTGAGAGATGGAAAAGACGGTACTGTTTACTGGCGCTGTTCCAGAGATAGACAGTGTCCAGGTCGGGCAGTTACTGTCAACAATCGTGTAAAAAAGGCAAATAACAAACACAATCACCCGCCAGAGGCCAACCTAAGGAATGGTTCGGCCGCACATCCCCCATCCCTCATATCTACATCTCAAACCTCATCTATCGGTGCGTCCACTTCGAAAGAGCGGAGTCTAAGCTCTTCCAGTGAAGGACTTCTTGCTTCTAGTATTGCTCTCCAGGATGTAATCGACGCTCAGGCGGCGGCCGCCGCAGCCTTTCCTTCTATAGTTACCGAAACCTTAAAATATTTGGCGGTTGCGAGCGGTAATCCTCAAATGGCGGCCGCTTTCGCCTCATCCATGGCTTCACTCAGCAGTCCGTCCATTAAAAACCTCGATCTCGCCCTCGGCAGAAATACCCCCTATGCTACCGGAGGTCTGCCACCAATGCTTTTCTGTACTAAACTTTTAGATATTTATATTAAATAATAGTCTTTATGTTCACTAATCATATCTAATGTCGTCATTCATTCAAACGATTAACTTATCTAAAGATAAAATTCCATTTCTATTGAAGTATTGGATCTTTTGGTGTGATTTTGGGCTAACATCTAATCAAAAGTAACACTAATTGGTGTTCAGTCTTATCATAATAACAATAAACCGTTAGTTTTATTAACAATTTTATAACATTTTTAAACCAATATTTCATTTGAAAACTATTTCTTAATAGAGTTTTTGTGAATTGAATTTGCAATTCAGGTAACGATCACTACGGCGACAGTTCAGACGAAGAACCTCTCAATTACGTGATAAAGAACGAACCAACGGATATGGCCATCAAAAATACGAGTCATATTTTGAAAAGACTGCGGACTTTGATGCGAAACTCCAATTTTGTATCCGAACCGATTCAGGCCTATATCGTGCCCTCAGCCGATGCTCACGGAAGTGAATACATAGCCTCATGCGATGCGCGCCGAGCATTCGTTTCCGGCTTTGATGGCAGTGCCGGTACAGCTGTCATAACTATGAAAGAGGCAGCCCTTTGGACAGACGGTCGATACTTCATTCAGGCGCAGAAACAGTTGGACCAGAACTGGACATTAATGAAAGATGCCATTCCGGGAACGCCGACTCAGGGCGAGTGGCTCTGCAAAAAGCTTCCGTCCGGTAGTCGAGTCGGTGTCGACCCTTTTGTGATATCTCATGATACATGGATACCTTTGGCCAGACAGCTAGAGTCGGCCGGCCATACCTTAGTGCCAATCAGTGATAACTTAGTGGACCAGGTCTGGGATAATAGACCTGAACCGCCACAAAATCCGGTCGAGCCGTTAGACTTAAGATATGCGGGAAAAAGTTGGAGGGAAAAGGTTTGTGAAATCAGAGAAGAAATCAGAAACAAAGGGGCCGTTGCTTTGGTAGTGACAGCATTGGATGAAACAGCCTGGCTCTTCAACCTGAGAGGCTCTGACATAGACTATAATCCAGTTTTCTTCGCTTATTCAGTGATAACTCTCGACGACATATAGTGAGCAGACATTTGAAAACTGTTTTTATCAAAAATTCTTATCTCAAGCTTTTCGACCATTTGTTTGATATTTTGTTGATTTTTTCAGTTTATTTATCGATGAAAATAAATTAACGCCCGAAGCGACCAAACATTTACAAATCGACGTCTCATTGAATCATCAAAATTCAGGTCTGAATATCGAATTACGTCCGTATAAAATGATCAAAGAATTCCTCAAATGGTTGATAAGTCAACAGCCGGGAAAGATTTGGGTGAGTCTCCGGTCAATCCATTCATAAATTATTGCAAATAAGACTCCAATCTATTTATCAATTAATTTAATGTCTATCGAAGCAAAAAGTAATTGACTTATGATTTGAAATGATTTGTCAATAGATAAGCAATAAGTCGAGCCACTCTCTAGTCAGTCTGGTACCAGACTCCAGAAGAATCGACTGTTTGAGTGCCGTCCAACTTAAGAAAGCGGTCAAAAACGCCGTTGAAATTGAAGGCATGAGAAGATCACATGTGAGACAAATTGCATTCATTTGCATCGAATTTCCATAATTTTATGTTTCGTACTCTTTCTGTCAGATCAAAGATGCGGTTGCGTTGTGTGAGTTCTTTGCTTGGTTAGAGGAACAGGTCCCCAAAGGAGACGTCTTCGAGTTATCCGCTGCCAAAAAATTAGAAGATTTTCGAAAGTAAACCAATTATTTGTCACTTTTCAGTCAATTCTAATTTGTTTTAAAATCAGAGCTCAAGAAGACTACGTTGGACCCAGTTTTGAGACAATATCGGCTTCGGGTCCGAACGCAGCTATCATTCACTACCGTTCGACTGAAGAGACCAATCGTAGGATTTCTTGCGATGAGATCTATTTATGTGACTCCGGCGCTCAATATAAAGATGGGACGACAGACGTCACCCGAACTATTCATTTAGGAACGCCTTCCAGTTTTGAAAAGGAAACCTTTACGCGTGTATTGAAAGGTCATATAGCTCTGGCTTCGGTCATATTTCCACAACTATTGAAGGGCCAAATGTTGGACACATTGGCGCGAAAGTCGTTATGGGAGGTCGGACTCGACTATTTGCACGGCACCGGACATGGTGTAGGTATGTTCTTGAATGTGCACGAGGGGCCGATGGGCATCAGTTATAGACCTCAACCCGATGACCCCGGATTGGTTGAAAGCATGATTCTCTCTAATGAGCCCGGATTTTATGAAGAGGACAAGTTTGGTATCAGAATTGAGAACCTGGTGCTCATCAAAAAAGCTGACACAAAGGTAGGGCAATATTGGACTGGTTTTACTCTTTTTTGTACAAAATTTTGTATGAATTCTATGGTTTTTAGCCATAAATTTAATTTTATTTCAATAGAAAGACACAAATCTCGTGATTTAAAGTCGTTTTGCAGACAAAACAAACAAAAACTAATTTTTAGAGATTGAAAAACAAATCGGTTTTTAATTTTGTTATTACTTTTAATTTTTAAACCTCTTTAGAAATGCAATGTTTTTTGATTTATTGGTCGATAAGTTAAATAACTCTTTTTTATTACGAATAAATATTTTTTGTTATTCTGAGCACAGAATGCAAAACGGCTTTTCGCAGCGAAATTAGATTAGTATTCAAATTAATGTCTAGTTTTTCAAATCAAAGTCTCGACTGATTTCACATAAATTTATTCAAACAAACGCTACAAATATTTACATTCAATGAAAGAATTATTTTAATTAATTATTTCAATTCATTTGTTTTTATCTCATTTTTAGTACAATTTTCGAAATAGAGGTTATCTAACATTCGAGACAATAACTCTTGTGCCCATTCAGACAAAACTTCTTCAGCCTGAGCTCCTAACCAGTGAGGAAGTGAGTCAAACAACATTTCAATTAACTTTTTTCATTCAAATTTTCAAATATCCCGTCGTTTGTCAGACAGTGTTTGCAATTATTTTCTTAATATTTAATATTTGTTTTCGTATTAATTGAAAATTTATGCAAAAAATCTTTTAATACAATACTTGGAATGCATTAAATTGAATGTGCTTGCTTAATTGAGCCCTCGATAATATCTGCATAACAATTGCCTTCAAAACATTAGACTAATTGACGAAAACATTCCGTTTTGTTTGACTTAATTATATTTGTCTATTGCTTTTGACAGCAATTTAGCCCGAATGCAACCTTGGTATAACCTTTCACAGTCTAACCATTAAGAAACAATTGAGCTCTTTCTCAAACGACTGGATATTTTTAATCGCCTTTCAAATGTTAATTACTTTGAAATTTTGATCTCTTAATCAGATCTCATGGCTCGATGAATATCATCAGACATGTCGTGATATCGTCGGTAGAGTTCTTGAAGAACAGGGAAAAAGTAATGGTCTCAAATGGCTCCTGAAAGAAACTCAGCCGTTGGGCTGACCTTTGGTTTAGTTGTTTGTTATTTAGTATTGAATTCGATCTCCGCTTGAATTAAGCAAAGAAAGTGCCAAAGCCTGCAAAGGAATCAATTGCCCGAAGAAGTAGTTTTAGTTCACATTTGAAGAGATCTATTTTATTCACTTTTTATAAACAAATTCCAGATTTAATATAAAATTTTCCAATTATTCTGTATTTAATTGATTGTAATTACTCTCAAATCAATCGGTCCGTCCTTTTGATAAATACTTATGACTTGATTCAAGGGTTTCCTCATTTCTTCGAATGGTTTTACCTAAAAAATGTAATTATTGCCAATAATTCGCCCATAAGTGACAAAAGCAATAATTTTCTTTCGCAGGGATTCAGTTGTTTTGTTGTTAAGTGAAAATTAAGTCATCCTTCAAATGATTTTTACGTTTCTTTTTTAATTATTTTATAATTTAATACTCATTCATATAATTCAATCAAAAGACTTGTGATATATTCATATATTCATATATTCTTTGACAAATTGGCGTTAATTTTATGAGATTTGTATTTAATTCATAAAAATTTAATTAAAAATAATCTCTCATTAAATATAACTTTAATTTTAGGACTAATCGGACTTTCATTTCATAGTTTAAACTTCGGTTTAATTGTTTGGTAGAACTCTATAAGTCTTTGAGCTTCTCTATGGCCAGACCTCATAGCGCCGTGAGTTGTCGAATAGAATTTCTTATCTGTAGCCTCGCCGGCGAACATCACAAGCGGACAATCAATTGATTTATTGAAATATTGGAAGTGCTTAGACTTGACAATGGGTTCATATAAGTGTTGAATATCACAATTGAGTGCCTGGTATTTGAGCGATCGGTTACTATAAGCGCCACAAATGTATGGATTGGTCGCCCATTTCGAGCGAATCACTTTCGAAGGATTTTTAATATTGAGTTTCGGTAAAAATAGTCGCAAAACATCGCCACATATTTCGCCGGCCATTTCGTCACTTTCTATACTTTCCATTTGCTGTGCGCCGTTTCCCCCAATCCAAGCGACCAACATATTTGGCTGTCCTCTCACTAAATCGAAACCTGATATATCGTAGACCCAAACGGGAAGGTTATGGTTGTGTTTCGTCCAAATCAATTGAAATCCTTCGTCTTCACTCTTCCAGAAGGGGGTTTCAAAGTATAAATATATTTTATCAATGGTTCCAAAGCCAAGAGCATTGATTATATCAATTTTGAGCTGTGGTAACAAAAATCCGAAAAATGTGTTCAAATTCTTTTTAAGGTATCCGATGGACGAGGAAATAATCAGGTGATCAAAGGTTTTGATTAATTTCTTCTGATTCTTGTCTTCGACAAAGAGTTTTATTACTGAATTTTTGTCGCAGATTTCAATCCGTTTGACAGCAGTTTTCATTAGAAGGCATTCTCGAGGAATATCTTCGATCAATGACTCGACAATTGTTTGATAGCCATCTTTAAAGTTAATTAAATCAATTCCATCGCATTCTTCGTATTGAGTGTACGACAGAAGGGAAATATTTTTCAGATCATCGCATGAATTGTCGATTTCTTCGAATTTGATGAACCACTCGAATAAAGACCACAATAACTCTCTGTCAACGGATGGACAGTCACCGGATTTTATAAAAATGTCGAATTTGATTCTGAAAATGTGTTGAGCGGACAGTAATTCATTGCTATTTGAATGCAATTCCGAGCTCTCACTTAAATCATCTTTAATTCGAAATAAATGAGAAATAATTTGTTGAATGTCTTCTGTTTTGAGCAATTTTCCCGAATCCGTACAGAATATTCCGGTTCCTTCTATACCGAAATCTAGTCTAGGATTCGAAATAAGGTTACGTTCTTTGGCTAAATAGTATAGAGGGTTGCCCTCCTGTCCGTGCAGCCACTGAGCTCCTAACTCAAGAACACTTGACTCTAAAATAAATCAAATTTGATTACTTAATTGAACATAATTTAGAGCAATAAATACCAAAAGGAATGGTGTGTACCCGTCCTCCAATTCTATCCAATGCTTCAAAAACGGTGATGTCATTGAATCCATTCTCATATAGTTTTTGTGCTGCACTGAGTCCTGCAATGCCGGCGCCAATAATAGCTATATTGGCGGACATTTCCATATGTTTCAAATCATTTTCATACAAATATACAAAAAATGGTATAAAATGTTTGTTTGAATCGATTACTAAAATGAAAATGTTTTGTTGTGTATCACAATTATATTCTGAGCCATAGCTCAGGAGTGAAATACGCAAACGCTAACCATTAAAGAGATTATTTGATCCAATGGTTTATAAACTTATGTGGTTTAATACTTTGTCATTGAAATGAAGAACTGGTGTCCTCTCAAAACATTTGAACTGAAGGCAAATATTTATCACAAGTTTTCTTTTGAGAGCTCTTACTTTCAACTTATCTTATCTCAAATTTGATAATTTTGGTGAACTCTCCAAAAATTTGTCAAAGAAGTGCATTGAAGTGCTATCTTTTTCATCGATTAACTTTTTTTGAGTAATTCATTATTTAATGCAAAATTTTTCTGAAAATCATTATAAGACTCTGAGATCTCATTTTGCCTGGGTGAAAAACACTATATTTTAAAATCTTAAATTGATGCAATGAATATGATTTTGGAAAAAGTACCATGATGAATTGGAGCAAAGGAATAAACTCAAAGATAGCTATAAAATATTTAAATTTGAGTTCAAATAGATACTCTGAATGAGGTCATAACCAATGGCACACCATTTGGTTCATTAAATGATAAGTCTAATTATGAGGACTCGTTAACTCTAATGATATACCCTAGCAAAGAAGCAAAAATATCATTCCTTGCAATCATTGTGTGGGCTTCTGGTCATTAAATGTGTGAATCGATACCAGTTATGAAATATTTGAACAGATTTTTATAATTTTATGCAAAATAGTTTTATTACATTAGTATTTTGACCAAGTCACAATCGTCTGAATAGAAATTAAAAAGAAAGTATTTCACAAATGAATAATGAAATACCAAAACTACCCTTATTTTGAAAGGTGAGATTTATCCAATTTATTTGGTGAGTTATTGAATCGGAAACAAATCTGAAATCGATTTTAAAATTGATTAAAAAAATCGTCGAAAGTATTACTTTGTTTAGCATTTATGACATACATTCGTAACATAACTTACGAAATCAGTTACGCGTTATAAATACACACTTTTGTGAAAGGTCGTTGAATACACTTGGCAATAACCTTGGCTATTCTTGGAAAGTGTTTGACTTTTACTTAAATATCTGCTTCAATACCGGAATTCTATTGAAAGACTGAGTAATATTAGACTTGCATTTTCAATTTTCACTAAAAGTATCTTCAAATGAATATTCTGTTTGAGAGGAATGGCATTCGTTGAGAAAAATGTTCGCACATTTGATCAGTATTTCACTTTCGACTACATTTTTTGCAGCGATTGTCAGATATTCACAAATTTAATGTTTGGTTCAAAAGTATTTGATATTTGAAAAGGCTTTTAGTGATAGCAAAACAATTGAGTTAATGATTATCATTAGCCTAAAGTATTTCATTATAATAATAGCCGGCAATCATTTGTCAATTATTTATCAATTTTAAATGGGCTTTTATTCGAAACATTAACTCAGCATGAACAAAATTTTCATAGAACCTATTGATAGAAATGTTGAATAAATATTTTTCTTGTTTTATGACAACAAATATTCAAATTTATAGAGATTTTTATATCAATAAGTAGTTATGCAAATGAAGTGAAAAATAGCGAAATATTTTATGCGTTGTCTTATGCTGTGCTTTAATGCAACACATTTGTTATAAAAGTCATTATTGTGTCACAACTTATTTTACACCATCTTTTGTGACCAACTTTTCAGAGAACTTATTCTGAGATAAATGTTTGCAATAATAATAATGAAAAAAATCAAAGAAAAATGCGATTAAACTGAAAATATAGCCATCAATTCAAACGAAAACACAAACAGAGACTCTAATACTGTATTTTCTCGATTATTTTAATAAATTAGTTGTCACAATGAAATTTCTATTTCATGGAAGACTGAAGACTCAAGCTAACTTCAATTAACCTTATTCAAATCGATTTGGGAATCAATTATCACACTTTCAAATGAATAATAAATTCAAACTCTAAACAAAATACAATTGATCCCCGATATAAGCATGTCAACGGTGCGGCCGAATCTATCTGCTTATATCGATTTCTGCTTATATCGAGTCAATGAACATTGAC
>JAQFXL010000058.1:0-38732 GCA_034693445.1 Edwardzetes edwardsi | reverse complement strand
ATATTTCATCCATTTTTTGTAAGCAATTTAAGAATATATTTATATTTACGTGTTTTTAATCAAAAATTAAATTAAATTAAAAAAACTTTAATTCGCAGTTTTGTGAAATTTATTGTTGATAATAACGGAGTAGTTTTTGTTCAGTTCTATATTAAAGTGGTCTAAACATAGCGCTCATTATAGAGGAAACAAATGTTGACTATTTTTAACATTAATGTCTATTGAAGTGGATTTGGAATTTAGAAGAAGCTGTTGATTATAAAGGAAAATTCATTATAATGTCACTCAAGTGTATCACAATTTATTGAATATTGAATAGTTTAATAAAATAAAATCAGTAATAAAATAATCATTTTATGTCAACTCATTTAAGTTTGTTTTTATTGCATTTTCTCCAATTTAATAAATTGTGATATTATTGACATTTATATGATTAAGCCTTTTGTGACTTAATTTCAGTCTAATATCTAAGATAAACACAACTTCTTGAGGTTTGAACAAAAATAGTTTTTGAACAAGATAATATAGCTGTTGTTTTTCAATTTGAAGTAAAGATTTCTATTCTGTGGAAAATAAGCTTATTTTTAGAGATAATTGAAGTAAATATTTCTTATTTTCATTTGATTTGAATTAAACAAATGAAATAATTTGTGATATTCTTAAAGATACCCAATATTTCTGTCGATTTTTTATCAATCGGACGATAACCCAATTTTTGGAATAAATAGGGCTTAAAAACAATATTCTGTTCCCATATCCTTGAATACCAACTGATATTCAATTGAGTGACAAAAATTGAAAGCAATTTAAAATTAAAATAAATTATATTAATTCACGATTTTCGTCATTTATTGGGGTATTTAACTTGAGATCAAGATATTAATGGTTAGCATTACTCCAAATCCGATCAAAATTGACAAAAACTGAGTAAACCCTGAAATACGTTCGCAGCGGTCCTTCTGAAGAATCTCATAGAATATTATATATAAGAGGGTTCCGGTCGCTATCGATGTCAATAATATGACGATTGGATTGGCCTCAGAATTTTCAGCCAAAAGTGAATCCTCAGTCAATACCACAATCAATATACCGATTGGAGACATGATTGAAAAGAGAGCCATATGTATAGCCACTAAAAGCATTCTGTTGGACTGGTCAAAGAGTTGCATGCTCACAACAAATGCTATGACCAATTTGTGGACAGAAATGGCAAAAAACATTGACCATAAGTCAGTTATCTTTGTCTGTAAGCCAATCGCCAGTCCATCGAATATCGAGTGCACAGAAAAGGCAAATATAATGACTAAACCGCGAAAAAACATTATTAAAAATAAGTTCTTCTCTTTATTCTTGTTTTCCATTTGAGTTTGTCGTGAAATAGAGTCAGTAGTCATACAAACTGTCGAAATATTATTTGAAACGTTGTTTGGTTTGACTGAAGATCTTTTTCTTTCTCTATCAGTGGTGATGTCTGTCCCATAATTGACATAAGCATTAGAAAAAGGTTTTGTTTCAGTTTGAATCTCTTGACTCTCTGAGCAAAGACTAGAGCATCGGGTCATTAAATCCCTGTTATAACAGTTGTGATGGATTTTCTGGTGTTCATTGAATCGGTTGAGAAAGAAATGCATCACTTCTTCGATGAAGAATATTATGAAAAATCCGCAGCAAATTGTAATTTCAACGAATGGTATTTCCGTCAACTTTTGCTGTGAGTCGTTATTCTTGAAAATTGATTCATTTGTTTGCAGGTATTTCTCAAAACTCTCTTTGATTTCTGGTATTAAATGAGTGAAAACAGTTGCAAACAGAACTCCTCCACCGAATTGAAGCAATACTTGGATTATGGCATTGGATGAAAGCAATTGATTCTCGTTGTTTGCATTTTCAGTAGAATAGGGCAATGCGTGTGAAGACAACCTTTTATACCATTTCTTCAGCAAATATACCGGAACGATTCCAACCAAATATGTTTCTGCATTCACATATTACAACAAAAATATTAATTAAATTCAAACAAGTTTAATTCATTGAAATAAAAGGCGCGAATGAAACTGAATTTGAAATAATTAATTGTTTTATTACTCAAATATCTGATAAAACTTCGCTTAAGTGAAGTGCAAAAGCATTGCTTTAAACTTAAAGCTGAAGCTATTCATTGAACAAACGGTTGAAATATTTGTGAAAGTAATGTAAAATTATTGTATTTTTAGTTATTTAAAAAATTCAAATGTACTGGGTCGAATTTAAAATAGGAAACGCATTTTAATTTGTTTGAAATACCTGAGAAAAGTACGACCAAGGCAATTATCCTAACATTTGTCAGAGACATTTTTGAACGCAAAGTGAGCACAAAAAATGACTTTATTCGCAAATATTTGATTTTGATTAAAACTAAACAATTTATATGAGACTTATCTCGAACTCCAAAGTCTCGAACTCGAAGGAAGTGAACAACAATTGGTTGCAGTAATCAAATACTGACTACAGAGTAGTGGAAACATGACTTTCAAGCTATAATCTGCTCTTCACTATTGATGCAGTAATTAGTAGTCCAACACTTTCTACATATTTTCAAAATTAAGGCATTCTGACCAAGATTACAATCTCTAAAGCGGATTAAATCGAATAAATATTTGCACAAATTTATATCATTTGTTGACTTCGAAGTTCGGGTCATTGGGTCGGTTCACACCTGAAAACCCCAATCAAAACATGTAAACACTGTTATCGATTTTAAGCCATTTATCAGATATATTTCGCGGTATCGCCTCTATTCGCCGAATCCTATTTAGCCGAATCCCGCTTCGCCGAAAAACTATGTACCTCTTTTCCGAAAACTTTTCATGTCCCACTTGACCGAAAAAATTTGTCCCACTTTGCCGAAAGTAATTGATAATGTTTCATTTCGCCGAAAAATATATGAAAACATAAACATCACAAGTTTTGGATTAAAAATTATAAAAGATTGAAATTTGATTCCAAAAATGAATATAAGAACAAATATTTTTCATTTTAGTTTTTTTAGTTTGATTCACTTAATTTTGAATTATTTGAGTTGTTTTAATCACACTTTAAATAAATTTTTAAAATATGGTTTTCGGCGAATCGATGTTCGGCGAATCGGTATTCGGCGAAGTGAGATTCGGCTAATAGAGGGTGAACCATTTTTTGCTCAGACATAAAATTGATATAAATTGGAGATTTTTGAGTTTATAATTACTCAAATTTGTGAGAAAATGCTTCAATTGGAGTCATATTCATGTATTCATTTTATAACAACCTTTTGACAAAAACCTGGAAACTATTGGTGTAAAAAATAGGGATTTAAGAACAAAATGGTGGGTTTACGGCACTTCTGTTACTTCCGGCAGCCATTTTATCCCCTACCTAAATCCCCCTCCAAGGTTTTCAATTTTTAGATCGAATACCGGCCCCTTAGGGCCCCTCGAGTCTTGAATTTTGGGCATCCCTGGTTGTAATACCAGAAAATTATTTGTTATACTTGATTCAGTTTTTTTTAATAATCTATGTCAGTATTTTGACTTTGAATTTTAGTTCATTTGCATATATCTAAGTTGCTAGGTAAGTTGCTAGGTAAATATGCAAATTCTGAATAAAATATTAAACAAATAAAATAAATCCAAATGAATTTATGGTAATTTCACCTTTGGAAAACCCTGAATCACTTGTACTTGATGAACAATCCTTAAAAATACAAATGACCCCGAATTAGAAAACATCTTGCTTATTTGATATCTTTATCAACAAATCACAATCCCTCTGATTTATGAATAAAAAGAGTGGTTCTAACGATTTGAAACGTTTTTAAAGTATTTATATTTTGTTAAATGTTTGGGAATCGGATGAAAATAGAACTGGATAAAAATAAAACTAAAGAAACGACTGAACGACTGAATGTCATGACTTTATTTAAAAGACTTCACCTTTTATTTTGTTGTTACTTAAAAGATGGAGAATTTGTCTAAAATATAACATATCCTGGTGACATTATATCAAAAGGTATATTAGATTTGCAAACTATCACAACTATATCTCAGTTTATATCTTATTTATTTGTAAAAATACTATTTCAAGGATTAATTTTATTGAATAATCAATTTGTATGGAAAAGACGTGATTAGAATTGAAATTTAAATCAAATTCAAGACTCAAATACTTTTGAATTTAGGAAAACCCATTTATAAGATAACAGTTTCGTACATCTGTCACATCAACGGTAGTCTCGACGAGTAGTGGTATTCATATAAATTCTGAATTTCTTCATATTCTTGTTAAATATAAAGTTCTTCAAAAGAGTTTGAAAGCAATCATGTCTTCGAGCAACAATTTGGCCGCAATTCTTCATAAAGTACTCGATTTAAAAGTCGAATCGATTCCTATGCCCGAAAAACCCGGATTTAATGGTTTGTAATCATTTTTCGTTGGCTTTTAATACAATTAACGATAAAATAATAATAATTCGACCCTTTCTTAGAAATTAGAGTTAAATACTTGAAATGAATCGCGTCTTAAAATAACAATAAAATTTCATTAAATTTATCCCTAATAAGAGGTCTTATTGAAGACACTGTGTGTTGGTTTGTGTGGATCAGACCACCATTACTGGAAACATGGCCAAATTGCTCATTTTGTTGTCAAAGCCCCCCTAATTTTGGGTCACGAGACATGTGCCGAAGTCATAGAACTCGGAGAAGGCGTCCAACACCTTAAAGTTGGCGATAGAGTTGCCGTGGAGCCGACTCTGCCGTGTAGGATGTGCAACTTCTGCAAAACAGGATCATATAATCTGTGTCATAGCGTCAAATGGTATACAATTTACTAATTATATCATTCATTTAATTCGTTATCAATTTATGTCAAATATTTTGAGTCATTTAATCATTCATTTCAAACAGAATTAATTTAAATTAAGTGATTAAATGTGGAATTGTTTGCAGTCACGGCACACCACCCGTCGACGGCACTCTCAGAGGATATTTCAAATATGATTCCGATTTTTGTTTCAAGTGAGTGAGTCTTGCAATTCGCTTCCCTTCACCTCTAATATGTGTCTCTTTGAAAACTTAATTAATAATTCAATTAAAACAAAATAAAAGTGAAAACACAGTTCAGGCCCTCAAAGGTTTTTCCTATTAAATAATCTTTTATTGAGAGGATAGTCGGCAATGGATTGCCATTAATTCAATCATTAGATAATTAATCTAAACAAATATTCCCGATTGGGAACAAAATTAAGAACTTTTATATTATTACTATCTTTCAATTACACAATTGAATCAGGTGCCAATTCACATGCTCATTTAGATTATCATTGCAATAATGGAAAGATTGTGCAAATTAAAAAGGATGTGATAAAAAATTTCGAAAACCGCACTAAAACTGGACCTGTGCCAAATATATAAAAAAGTTTAGTCATTAATTGAATGTCTTATCTATTATTTCATAGGTTAAACTTTGAATAATCTGATATAGCCTTGGGAAATCTGGAAACGGATAAATTAGAATTTTACTTTCATTTAAATTTTCAATCTATGAAATATCGACAAAATATAAAAACAGTTTTTTTAACTAAAAGTTTGTCCTCCAAATTGGAGGCATTCCCATTGAGAACTAGTGAGGCTATACCTCAAAAAGAATTTATTGAATGTGAAGGATGTCGACACCAGTCCTGCGAAACATTATTACTTTACAAAAGCGTTTAAAAGATTTTATCGAATTATTCAATGAAAATGAAAAAAATGAAAGGATTGAAACACTGATTACTAATTGAATGCTGAGTTTCTTCGAAACATTCACGTTATCAATGAATTATCAAATTTATAAATGATTTGAGTGAATGTCGCAACAGTTAGTCATTAGTTGTGATTCATTGCTGGCGAACGTGTTTTGAATATTAATGCAAAGCGTTTGAGACAATTAGACCATTCATTACATTATGTTTGATATGTTATGAATGCAGTAATTAATTACTTAATTAATTTAAAAGAACATATTTTATACGAATAATGACTTCTTTAAAATTCAATGTTTTATTCTGTTGTTAGAATCGATGAGCACATGTCCGATGAGGAGGGATCTCTTGTCGAGCCAATGGCTGTCGCTGTCTCTTCATGTAGAAGAGCTCAGGTAACTGTTGGAGATACTGTACTTATATGTGGTGCCGGACCCATTGGTTTAGTTAACATATTAGTGGCCAAAGAATTTGGAGCCAAAAAGATATATATAACAGGTTTTCAATTAAGTGAATAAAATTGCTTTTTATTATAACTTTTTTGTTGGTTTAAAGACATAAACGCTGAGCGCTTGGCTTTAGCCAAAGAAATTGGTGCCAACAAAACCATTCTCATCGGTACCCAACTATCCGATCAGGAAAATGTTGAAAATGTTATGAAAGAAATCGGTGAAAGGGCTGATGTCTGCATTGAGTGCACAGGAGTTCAATCCAGCATAAAAGTGGCCATGCAATGTTGCAAAAGTGGTGGCAAAGCCGTATTAGTCGGATTGGGACCCGCGGAGGTCACAATTCCAATATCAGAAACAGCTCTTCGTGAGGTTGATATCCGAGGAATTTTCCGATACACCAATTGGTATATTAATTACCGTTTGATTGCATTTCTCGTCTAATCAACATTTTGTTTGTCACAGCTTTCCACTGGCAGTCACTTTGATCGCATCCGGTAGTTATGACTTTACTTTCATTAAACTGCTATTCAATTCAATTAATCCAAATATTTATCGAGTTTTAAGAGATAATCAATATTTCAATAATTTTAATGATTAAACTTTTATCAATTAATTTCAGGCAAAATGAATGTAAAGCCATTGGTTTCGCATAATTTCAGTCTCAATGAAATCGAAAAAGCGTTCGAAACATTCGACAGCGGAAAATGCATTAAAATAATGGTTCATTTAAATGACAATTGATTTAATTATAACAACAATGGAATATTTTGAAATTCTTTGAAATAAAATGATTTTCATATCAATTCAATTGAGAAACTTTCAAACGTTTTGTCTTAAATAAGACGAATGTCTTTCAGTTTTTTTCCTGCAATTATCTGAAAGTTGATTTTTTCTCAGTAATACAAAAGTTAATTTGCCATTATGTTGAATCTGTTATGATCTTGTTCACAGTACTTACCTGCCGTTCCCTAAAAATTTGAATTATTGATAGTAAAAAATAGAATAGACACGAATTGACTGAATTTTCGTTACACTGCTGGCAATGTTACACAAATAAAATTACTTATTATTTCAATTCTATACGAAATAACTTTAAATCCCATTAATATCGTTTGTTTTCAACAACAAAAATGTGAACAATAGCTTTTACATATGCTAAACAGTTATATTACCTAGCTACAAGAATGTTTAACATTTTTATTGATTCTACTTGTTAGTTTCCTTTCAATGCATTAATATTTCCTCAAATTATCCAGTTGAAAGATAAGCATTTGTTTCAGTGTGACACTGGATAATTGTTCAATGATATTCCTAGTTTATTATTTCTATGAATATGATATTCTGTGCAGAATTCTTGAAGAACTTGAGTAGAATTCGTTTTGTGTGCAAAACAACAGATAGCGATGGCTTTGACTCTTTCAAAGTCTCATTTAATCCAATGATAACTATTTTTAAACTATTTCTTACATTAGTTTCGTTTAATTTCATTGGTTTACGAAACAAATATAATATAATTCTCTTGAGTTTCTCTTAAGACACAACTGTTTAAGTGACGAAACATAACGTACCGTAAATAAAACAATAGTTTTTTTGAGAAAAGTTTTACTATTAAAAAATAGTTGACTTCAGAATCGTATTTATGAAAGTGTTTTATATATTTTATGTCTCCATTTGAAAGAAATATAAGCTATAAATCATATAATTTATTGTGAATTAAACAACAAAATGTGATAATGAATTAATTGGAATAAATTACTTTTATTAATAGTGAAGGCAATCATACAATCATTGTATGAACGCAATGAACGCTCAAATATTACCAGTCATACACTCAAACCTTCCTGAGTCGACTCCATAGTTAATAGTCCAATGTTCACATTCAATTCAAAAACATTTATCAATCATATTTGCTCTTGGTTTATTATACAAATGATAAGAATGTTCTTGTATCATTATCTTCATGAGGATTGAAACATTCTTTATTTGATTCTATGCTATCAACTTACACATCAACTAAAAGATGTTGCAACTTGCAAGTAATTCATGAGATTTGAAGAAATATTACTAATGACAACTGAGTGGCTCAAACAGAAATGTTATAACAAATCAATTATAACTACTATTGTGTTAATACTTTGTTATAATATTTAAAATGTTGAATTAACTTAGAGTATTGAAAACATTACAAAATTTTGATAATGACTCATGATCTTGTTCAATCTTGTTAATGATGTTTCTGTAACACAATGAAGCATTCTCACTAAATCTTAGTGTCAATAAATGTTTATAGATCATAATTGGTTGTTTAATTAAGACTTGATAAAATCAAGAATGATACAGGTTTAATTTGCTCGAAAATGCAAAACGAGAGGATCGGATGTATTAATATTGGGATAGACTGTGAAATAGAGAATAACATGTTTTAGTGACTGACAAGCTATGAATGTATGGACTGTATTGTAGTCAATGACAACACAATATATAGATTATGAAACTCTTGGATTACATGCTATCAAACAGTAAATACAATTGGTTTCAGAGTTTTGTCAAAACAGGTAAATGTGACACATTCACGACAGACCTGTGCCGCACAGTTAGCCTGTGTTTTACTAACGCGTTCAACACAACAATTTGTTGTTCTCTTCTTTTATTTTGTGTTTACTATTGCTTTTATGCCGTCCTTCTCATTGTTTAGCGCACAGACCGCACACCAATTCATTTAATAAATGGTAAGTGTCTTCACTGTCTTCTAATTCTTCATTTATTCAAATTGTTGATCACTTGTGGCAAAAGAGCGCTCAAATCCACTCAACTTTTGACAAAACTTTGAATTCATTAGTTTTTCCAAACTTTTAAATATTGTCTAAACTTATGATTAAATATAACATTGAATTGAATTTGGATTCTCTTAACTGAATACTCAATAAGTTATCATAAATTGAATAATTGTTGGGAAGTAGTGCTCCGGAAAGACAATTAATGCATCGATTGTTTGTATAAAGTGTTGATTTCAACGCAATTGTGTTCAAACAATCTTGGCTTTGATTTTTTCCAATCAAATTCTCGCCATTTTTCAGTAAATAAATGTTTTGTTAATTTTGTCGTTAAATATAACGCAAATACAAGTGAGAGATCGCAAGTCATTAGTGATGTGTCAGTCATTGCAATTCAAAGGTCTTCTTAATAATCGTTAAGTATTTAAAATTCTCTGAGTTTTCGACTATTTTGGTGACTGTTTTGGTGATCGGATTTCCTTTCGATTCAATAACTTGTCATACAATCAGTTGAATGAATGACAAAACATTTGCTTACAATTCAAACTTTCATCAAAAAAGTGTAAAATTCATTATTTTTTATGATTACAAATATATTCTGTGGTTCGGAAAGTTGTCGACAAATAGTTTCACATCTCATGGACTTGAATATCAGTTTCGGTGATTCTTTTGTAAAAAAAGATTATAAGAAATGCGAAGATTTAGTTGATTCCTGAATTTTGATTACAAAAATCTCTTTTAAATTGATCGCTGAGTTTGACTGAATGTCAAATAAATGAATGTTTGCTAAGAATCAAGAATTGAAAACGCCTTCAGCTTTGAGACCATGGATTAGATTATCAGTTTGTGTGATATCTCGATGACAATTATCTGCTGGAATTCTTGTTGTATTTATATATCTTTTCTATAAATCAGTTTTTCAGACCATTTATAAAATATGTTTCGATTTTAATCACAAATAGTATTGAATTTCAAATGAATTCTAATTAAGTGAATATTATTTGATTTGAAGTTATATTTCTTAAAGATATATAAATTGAAGTGAGTCAGAGAGAGAGAGAGAGAGAGAGAGAGAGAGAGAGAGAGAGAGAGCATAATTAACACATTTTTGTTAAATTTTGTGTTAAATCAGGGTAAATGTGTTGTTTGGATCAAATTATGTCCTAATGTTTTCTTGTCATGCGTTTAGAGGTATCCAAGTCTTTAATATATGAAAAAGAGTCTAAATATTAAACCGAAAGTCTTATTGATGTATACATTAGTTATATTGATGTTATTCTTGACATCAGTTTTCCGTTTTCTTTGTCGCGAATGCATACAAATAATTGATATGAAATCCAATCGAAGATATCTCTTATTAATTAGTTATCCATTCTTTTCGAAGATATGTTTAAAATGAGAAAAATGTTGGAATAGTTCACAATTTTAATGCAATTTTTGAACTCAACTTTTGATCGCATTTCTAATACTTTTGTTTGTATTTGTCTAACAAAATGATAATTAATTAAAATTGTTTTCTATTCAGATTAATAACCCGATTGACTCATGATATTTGTTGATGGGTGAGACCAGAGTGAGCTCAACTGTCGCACCACTCCATCAATGGCTTTCAAGCATAAGGAGAAACAGAGAGGTGAGACTCACTTTATGGCTAATCCAATGTCTTTATAGCCATCAATAAATCTTTTAATTATTTCGTTATTCTTCCTAAACATTGTTTATGTCATTTGTTGAGAATAGACAACACTTTTTCATTAGTGTTTTCTTTACTCCATTTGATTACTTAACTTTCACACCAAATATGTTCCAAGAATAGATCTGTTTCCAGGTCTTTAACGCAGTAAATGATTTCACTAATTGTTTGAAATAGTTTTAGATTTTAAGTTCGTAAGAAATGTCTAAAAATTTCTATTTTTGTGTTTGATTTACAATCAAAAGATTGAATCGATTTGAGTGATAAACAAACAGAAATCGCATTATTTTTATTTGTTTTGTGGTTTCATAATATTGTTGACGAAAATCAATCCTTAAGTTTGTATTAAAGCACTTCTATTGAAGTATAAGTTTTGAGCAAAAATTGAGAAAAAAACTAATTTATAATCACATGTAAAGAGAAAATTAATGAAAAATATGATACAATAGTTTGGACTTAATTTGAAATATTGGCTGTTATGCCGTTATATCAGTTTTGGATCGTATGTATGGATTGCATTGTAATTATTTTAACATAAGTTTAGAAGTTTTACTCTCTGTTAGTCAGTGCCGTTCATATTCTTCATGTTCTTCATCCACATCCACACCCAAACAGAGTTAAGGGCGGAGTGCATGAGATGTTCCACACATAAAATATTTATTTGAGGTAAACCAAAATGTTGTCAATATGTTTGACACAAATCTACACCACATCTAAAACAGAATGAGAGCTCAGTCATCACTTTTCAGAACTCTGTTTTGCCGATCAATTCTTTGAATAATAAAATCAATTATTGAATACTTTATAAATATTTTGAGTGATTTACTTATTCTTCGTCGCAAACAATCACTTTATTTGGAAATCCAATCAAAATATTTCCCAAACATTAATCAAAGTCTTAAAAATAATTTCTTAGTTATAGTCCTTTTGTAGCAATAAGTTGACGTCTTTCTAATTTTTTCAAATTTTAGTCTTTCTTAACAAATAGTGATCCGTTTCTAAGGCTTTATCTACTAATTGTAAATTAATTGCAAACTTTAAAGAACCGATTGTCTGTCAGTCTCCCACCCCCTCTCCCTGTGCACATTCGTTCAAGTTATTGATTTTGAATAATGAATTTAGTTTCAAATTTTCTCTTTCTTACCGATTAACAAATGTTGTGATGAAATCAAATTACCGTTTTCTCTGACTTATAAGAGCGCGCACTTATATCTTAGTCCCTGATAAGGGGTGCACTTATACTGAGATATAAGTGCACTATATTTTATGCACATTTTTCTAAATTGTAAATTTTCATCACTTTTTAATCATTGTTTGGATAATAAATAGCTCCATATATAGTAATTTTGGTAAAAAGGGCGACAATTCGGGTCTCCATTAAAAAACTCGGATATCATTGGAAAAGAAACCCTTTCTAAACCCGAACCTCCGAGCGGTTTGATAGATGACGAGTCGGAAACCGAAGAATCGAAAGAAATTATAGTTCTTATCGATGACCACAATATGGACTTAAATTGATTTAATTTCTATCATTTCATCACTCATTTATATTTGGAACCAGAATAAAAAGTTTTTTTTCATAACCATTGAGTGCACTTATATCTTGGTCTTTGATAAGGGGTGGACTTATACTGAGATATAAGTGAGTTTCGGGAAGACATAAATTTGTAGAAATTGACTTATAAGTGCATGTTCTTATAAGTCAGAGAAAACGGTAATTTTATATCTAAGGGACCCTTAGTAAGGGTTGTTAATGTGAAGGGACTCTAAAAATTACCCAATAATTTCATTCAATTTTAATTTGTTAGAAATATATTAATAATAAGTGCAAATTTTGCAAGTAACTTAGCATAAACGTTCCTTATGAATCGAAAATCAGCCATTTATATCCTAGAATTTAAGACAATTTACCTGGGAAAATGAACCCTGCTATAAGATTCACTTTTAGACATCTTAGAATTATAAAAAAAAATGCAAAAGCATCTATTTGCTTTTATATTTCAATTTGTTGAGAATGTAATGATGGTTACCAGGGTACATTGTCTTTTATTTGTAGTTTTATTCTATTTCTGACAGTCTGCGACTGATTCGATCGATTTTTATCAAGGTGATTTAACGAATGAATTAAATTAAAATATATTAAGACTATGTTCCAAAACATTCAAAACCAGATTTAGTCAATAAAATGATCGAACAAAGAGTTTTCAATTATTTTAAATGATCGCCCAACTTTTGGTGATTATGGTGTTTCTACTTGATACACATTCATTAGACTTGTTCGTTTTAGAATTATCCTCATACCTGTCATTTGCATTTGATAACTAGATTGTGTCGGTTTGTTTAAATTTCCAGCCGAAAAGTGTTGAATATTGGTTTCATTTTGTAAGACAATTACAACTGATATCTGATTCGTCATTCATTTATTGTTGAATTAAATGATTTTCAATATCTGTTGTAATATTGAGTTTTGATTTCAATGTCAAGTTCTATACTTAACTTATTTATTCGCAAATGATTTCAATCAATAAAATAGATTTTTTGTTGTTATGTTGTGTTATGCATATCACGATAAAACATACCTCTTACACAATTCAGTCGACACTCCATTTAATAGTTAAATGGATCGACTATTTCTTCAATATTTTGTCCGACACTTAATTTATGCTAAAAATCAATATTCATAAACTCTATCAAACATTTTTATTGAGTATTTTGCCGACTAAACCACTTCTTAAACCTAAAGTTTAACCTTGAATGAAAATATAATCGTTATATGAAAATAAGATTTGTTCTTGTCTCAATTCCTTTAACCTCTAATCATTGATATGAAACCCAATTAAGCGATGAAATGACTTTTCTTTCTATTGGTTTTCTCAAAGGATTCTCGAATCATGACTTTGAATACAATTTTTTGATTTACCCCTTAATATGTGTTCTGAAGTCAATTTGAAATCATTCAGAACAATCAAAATGAATAAGCCAGATAATTATTCAATGACAAAGGAACAATTCATATATTTGTTCTTTTGAGTTTCTTTTAAAGAATCTAGTATTTTGATTCTCTCGATTTAGTTTGTTCTAGTTTAAACATTCTTAGTTTGTTTAACATTTAATTAAATTTTGAGTTTTTGCGTCATTACAGTAAATAATTGTTTCAAAAAATAGTTGATTTCATATTCAAGTAGCGGATAAATGAAGTTTTTTGAGGACTCGGTCTTCAATACTATTAATAAATAATTAAGTTTATTGGACCTTTCTTCAAATCAGACATCTATATCTGAGTCCTTCTCAGACTATTTGTTATGCTTTCCATTATTTGGATTTTATTGTGAGAAGAAAGTACACAAAATTAGATAAATATAGAAAAAGCTTAGAAAAGCAAAAACCGAAAGTAATGGCAAAACAATACCTAATATTCTCAAACCATTAAATAAAATAAACAAATAAATCACTAAAATATTAATGGATTTACTCTTTTATTGTTCCAAATAATTGAATTCAACCAATGATTTAATTTTGACAAATAGATTGTAAAACAATTTCATTCAATTGAAAGTAAAGTCCAATTCATAAGAATTAATAACAAATCGATATAATTGTAAACCATTCGTGTCTTTTAGCCATAAATCCTATCATAAGTTATTAATTTTATTTTCGATTAAAATAAATATTTTAAATAAACTTTGAATTTGTTTCGTTCTTCAATAGAAACTGAAAGAAGAATCCGAGCAAATGATCCAATATTTAACTCAAAATTCAATTACGCGGTAAGTATTCCTCAATGTCTTGAACTGCAAAAAAGGTTTACTTGACTTCAATTATAAATAAAAGTCAATTTGTTTCAAATATTTTGAATGCTTTTCCAATCAGTCATACATTAAATATAGGAAAAAGAAAAGATTAATAGTTGAAACAGATCTGAATTTTTCAGTTTATTCTGTGCCAAACGCGCCACAGAGATGATAGAGGTTAGCACTTATTCGGGTGGGGCCGACAATTCTCTATTATCTTTTTTTTAATATAATAGTTGAAAAGCAAGACTTGAGGTGTGATTTATGGGACACTTTTCATGAATAGGCAATAGTTTGTCTGTTGACCTAAATTTGTGGCAACTCTTATATACATCTCTATATTGTTATCAAATTATAACTTTTACCATAAATTCATTAAAAAATATATTTTCTTATTCTTTGCACAGAATAATTACATTAAAACATCGAAGTATAGTTTGTTAACATTCCTACCACTAAACCTATTCGAACAGTTCCAAAGACTCGCGAATTTTTATTTTCTTTGTCTTCTCATTCTTCAGGTGATATACAAATGAATAAATTGAAAAATTTCAAAGAATCTAGTTTAAACCCCGAACAGGTCATTCCCTTCATATCTTCCCTAACACCCGTCACAACAGCAGTGCCTTTGATTGTTGTGCTGACGTTGACTGCTCTCAAAGATGCTATCGATGACATCGTAAGCACTGACTTACCATTTATTTTGTCAATAAATTTGATTGAATGCCATTTTTGTTGTCCTTTTACAGCAAAGACATAGAAGTGATAATCAGGTCAATAATCGTCTCTCAAGAGTTCTCCGCAGTGGAAAGATAGTTGAGGAACGTTGGTTTAAAGTACAGGTCGGAGATCTTGTTCTCATGGAAAACGACAATTTCGTTGCCGTAGGTTTCCAAACAAATTATCTCAAATTTTATGACTAAATCTATTGTTTTTAATGTCTCGAAGGCTGACCTCTTACTGCTATCTACGAGCGAACCCAACGGTCTCTGTTATGTGGAAACTGCGGAATTAGACGGGTATCTCCTAGTTTCTAAATAAGCATGATCAATGTTTTAATAATATAATACCAGGGAGACGAACTTGAAGTGCCGCCAGGCAATTCCGGATACTGCCGAAATGAATGACGACACCCAATTGCTCTCCAGGTTCAACGGTATGTCCAATAATTGTGATTAAAAATAATTGAATTGTTTAATCAAAATCAGGTGAAATGATTTGTGAGCCGCCAAACAACAATCTGACCCGATTTGAAGGCACTCTTCACTGGAACGGACAGTCCTTTTCTGTAGATAATGACAAAATGTTGCTCAGAGGATGTCGTTTGCGAAATACGAAGTGGTGTTTCGGTGTCGTTGTCTTCGCGGGTAATACTCATGACATCTAAAATCGAAATTTTGTTTAAATAGAATTTGACTCAAATATAGGCAGAGATACGAAACTAATGCAAAACAGCGGCAAAACTATATTCAAGCGCACAAGTCTTGACCGACTCTTAAACTTATTGATATTAGGGGTAATTACAGCAATTGAGTTGAAACAGCATTAAAAGATGTATCAATTTGTTCCAGATCGTATTTTTCTTGATTTCAATGTGTCTGTTCTGCACAATAGCGAGCGGTGTGTGGGAAACAGTCACCGGTCAGTACTTCAGAGTATACTTGCCGTGGGATAAGATAGTGCCGGACAATCCTAAAAGCGGTGCGACAGTGATTGCAGTTCTCGTCTTCTTTTCGTACGCCATTGTCCTCAACACAGTAGTGCCTATAAGTCTTTATGTCAGTGTCGAAGTGATCCGATTCTGCCATTCCTTATGGATCAATTGGGACGAAAAAATGTATTATTCGGGGACAGATGTGGCCGCTAAGGCCAGGACTACCACTTTGAATGAAGAATTAGGACAAATTCAATATGTATTCAGTGATAAAACCGGAACTCTTACACAAAACATAATGACTTTCAATAAGTGCTCGATTATGAATAACCTCTACGGGGATGTCTTAGACGAGATCACTGGCGAACCACTAGAGATAACAGAAGACATGATTCCCGTCGACTTCTCTGCAAATGCATTGTTCGAAGAAAGCTTTAAATTCTATGACCAAACCCTCTTAGATGAGATCAATGCCGGCAATCGAAATATCCACGAATTCTTTCGTTTGCTCGCAATTTGTCATACAGTGATGTGCGAAGAAAAAGACGGTCAACTCGAATATCAGGCGCAGTCACCCGATGAGGCGGCCCTAACTTCTGCCGCAAGAAATTTTGGTTTTGTCTTTAGAGTAATCCAAAGGAGTGTCTAAATTATAGATTAATCACTACTTTATGATTATAGAGCCGAACGCCGACCAGTATTACGATCGAAGAGTTGGGCAAAACTGAAGTCTACGAACTCTTAGCTATTCTTGACTTTAATAACGTTCGGAAGAGAATGTCTGTAAGCATTCCTATTATTACTCTATTAGTGATTCCTTTATTCTGAGCGATTGAAATGATATTTCAGGTGATAATTCGCAAAAACGGAAAATTACTTCTTTACTGCAAAGGCGCCGATACTGTGATATTCGAGAGAATGGATCCGAGTTGTGCTGAACTCAAACTTAATACAGTGGACCACTTGAATAAGTTTGCCGGAGAAGGGCTCAGAACTCTTTGTTTGGCAAAGAAAGAAATTGATACTAACTATTATGACAATTGGAGAGAACGTTTTCACTTAGCCAGCACCTCTTTGGACAACAGGGAGGAAAAAGTGGACGCCCTTTACGAAGAAATTGAACAAAATCTCAAACTAATCGGCGCCACTGCCATAGAGGACAAACTTCAAGATGGAGTGCCTCAATGTATTGCCAATTTAGCGGCCGCTGGAATCAAACTTTGGGTTCTGACCGGCGATAAACAGGAAACCGCTATTAATATAGGTTTGAACACAACTTTCCTTTTCTGAATTTTTGTTAAAATGAGTCCTAAAATAATTGGCAATCGATTTATTGATTTTCTGTTCAAACAAATGGTTTTTGTTTTAATTAATTTAAGAAATATTCACAGAAATAGAAAAGTTGGAGAAATGAGCGAACAATCAATCATTTGTATCGTTATTACAGTTATATTCGCATTAATTCATTGCTTTTTAATGATGTAATAAATAGGTTATAGCTGTCAACTATTGACCGATGAAATGGTCGATACCTTTACGATAGAGGGCTGGGAGTATGAAGAAGTAGAAAGCGAACTGAAAAGGTGTAGGGAGACCATCGCCAATGTGATGAGCCATTCTTATGGCGCCACAGATATAAATGTCGTGTCATTCGGTGGCACTAATAATATCGGCTCCAATGATAATATGATTAATCGAGTCAGTGATCGATATGAGAATAGGCCGAGTGCTGCCAACGCCAGTCCTATCGAAGTTAACGAATCCGACTCATTCGGCGGTTTCGCTCTAGTCATTAATGGTCATAGTCTTGTTCACGCACTTCAGCCAAAGATGGAACTATTGTTCTTAGACGTAGCGTCCAATTGCAAGGCTGTCATCTGTTGTCGAGTCACTCCTCTCCAGAAAGCACTGGTCGTAGATCTCGTTAAACGACACAAAAAAGCCGTCACTTTAGCCATCGGTGACGGCGCTAATGACGTCAGTATGATCAAGAGTAGGTCCTCTTCTCCTCAATTCTATGACAAAACTAACTAATCTCTCATTCATTGTTTAGCCGCACACATAGGGGTCGGAATTAGTGGACAGGAAGGTATTACATTCAATTGAATTTCAATTATTTTCATTATTTACTAATATTCGGGTCAATGGTTGTCAGGAATGCAAGCGGTGCTGTCGAGTGACTTTTCAATCGCCCAGTTCAAATTTCTGGAACGACTATTGTTAGTGCATGGTCGGTGGTCATACTTCCGAATGTGCAAGTTCCTTCGCTACTTCTTTTATAAGAACTTTGCGTTCACTCTCTGCCACTTTTGGTACGCATTCTTTTGCGGATTTTCCGCACAGGTATTACTCTTTTGAATCTTATAAATGGTTATATCATTAACTTATTGCTATCCATGGGAACAGACTCTTTATGACCCGGCTTTTATATCATTTTACAACGTATTTTACACATCCCTACCAGTGCTAGCACTGGGTATTTTTGATCAGGACGTTGACGATCGCATATCACTTCGTTATCCATTACTTTATACTCCGGGACATATGGATCTCCTGTTCAACAAAATAGAATTCCTAAAAAGTGTCGCTCACGGAATCGTCTCATCTTTTATACTATTCTTTATCCCTTACGGCGCCTTCAAGAATGCTGTCGGTCCCGAAGGTATTAACTTAGACGGACATCAAATCTTCGGAACAGTT
Organism: Edwardzetes edwardsi; assembly: GCA_034693445.1. Classification (NCBI taxonomy): domain Eukaryota; kingdom Metazoa; phylum Arthropoda; class Arachnida; order Sarcoptiformes; family Ceratozetidae; genus Edwardzetes; species Edwardzetes edwardsi. The sequence goes on along the minus strand of JAQFXL010000058.1, from coordinate 19,913 downwards.
GTATCAACTATTCTGGTTCTAGTCGTTACCGCTCAGGTCTGTCGTAGTTGTTTGGATCAATTAATTAAACCATTGAATTGTGGGAATAGATAGCTTTGGATACGTCGTATTGGACTGTCTTTAACCACATCGTTATCTGGGGTTCGGTTGCCTTTTACTTCGCGATGACGCTCTTCATTAACAGCAATTTGATTGGAAACCAATACTTGGGTTGTCTTCGGATGACTCTCAGTTCGGGACAATTTTGGTTCACATTATTCCTAGTGTTGGCCATTCTGTTAGTGCCCGGAGTGGCCAACCGTTTCTACCACACATCAGTTCATCCGACTCTTAGTGATCGGTGTCGTTATAAACAGAGAATATCCCGAATGAGGTCTCGACCCACAGAGCCTCAGATGAGAAGAAGAAGTAGTCTTAGAAGAAGCCGGCGGTCCATTCGTTCGGGTTATGCGTTCGCACATCAGGAAGGGTTCGGACGACTTATTATGAGCGGAAAAATTATGAAAAACAAATCAAAAGCTAATCTGAATGTAAACACCAATAGTTTAAACATTCCTTTCAAAGTAGAACCGGGAGGTATGCCTTCATCCAGAAATCAAAAGACGACCGGAATAATCAAAAGCACTTCTCGTATACAACCGGTCACTTTGAATACCCCTTCCTCTATAGAAATATAGGTTTTAATAAATGCAATAAAATTTAAGGGAAATAATTGAAGAATTTTGTTGAGACTGTTATCCATTCAAAGGATTTCTATTAATATTATTATAAAAACTGTTTTACAAAACAAATCATTTGTTTATAGTCTTAAAGGTATTTAAAACTCTTTTGAGAAAACCTTTTCCCAAACAAATCATTCATTTGTTAAATACATTGAATATTAAACATAAAAACACATCAAAATCGTTGTCATATCAAACAAATACCCAAAACATTGATTCGAATTATTCGTTGAATTTTATAATGATTTGAGTCTTTCTTTTGAACTAATTTTTGTGTTTTTACTGAAGAAATTGTTTTTGAAGTTCAAAATATAGTATTGTTTTTATCAAATGTTTAAGTTTTGGAAATTTATTTATCAATAATTAAAATATGTTTCGGTTATCAAAACTGTTGTAAACTCGACTGAAATGATTTGTTCCTAAAGAATAAAAGTTTCAACAAATCAAAGTTAACTGGACAAGAGTTTAATTCACTTCTATAGATGGCATTACTTCTCATTCAACAAAACTTCTCAAACATTTGAGAAAATAACTTTTGAATCACTCATTAATTGAGTGAAAGTGTTTTCAATGATAAGAATGATCTGACTAATTTCTATTCACTAATTAATCATGCAACAATTCAAAAGCTTATTATCATATTAGCAGTAAATTGCAATCCTTATATGACTTCTTCAAAGTTAACTTATCTAAACATTTCACGCATTATTGCAATCAGTTTTGATATTTTTGGGTAAAAATCATTGAGAGATGAAATACTAATAATAGTCGTTATGTTAGTTAAGGTCAGAAAAACCCACAAACGATACGCAAAAAATAGTAATGAACTCAACAGACGACCAGTTATTCATCAAATGTAAGGATTGGATTCAAAACAACGTTACGCAATATAACGGGAGAGTGAAGTTTGGTTTACTCTTCACAACTTATTCTTTCCTTTAAACCAAACAATTTTAGACATTTGGAAACCAAGATGCAATTAGAAATTTCAATTGTAAGCTTTTGGTTGCATTTGAACAGTATTTAAGTGCAATTGTGTTATGAAATGAAGTGATAGTTCACTCAATAATAGTATGTTTGCGTACTTTTGGGGTAATCGTAAAGACGATTATTTTTGCTTACGTTCTTTCAGAGCCACTAATTGACGAAATCGTAGAAAATCTTATCAACCAATCAAAAAGTTTTGCCTTCAATCCAATGAAAAATATAGTGATGTCATTAAATTTGTGATTCGCTTAAACTTTGGTTTAAAGTTCAAATCATATTTATATATTACGTCTACCATTTGGTTATAAAACTTTAGAAAAAAAACTTGAACTACCGAACAATTTGAATATTAAACCCAGCTTGCTTATCTAAACTGATTATATTAAGAAATTAAATCCACGAGTAGTTGTATTTTTGTAATATATTACATCAAATCTAGTTTCTATAAGTTGCAAATTTATCGCATGTATTAGATGTGAGTCCCTATCAGCGTATGTCTAATGCTTTTGGAAATTATTATGAAATTCATTCATTAAAAGCAAATGAAAATAATATCAAAAATAATGATATTTAGTGTCTAATAAGTCGACTAAAATCTGTGTTATATTTACGACTAATTAACTCAACGTTTACTCAATTTATTAATTGATTCACTAATTTATAATCAAATGAATTTCTTTACGATTTAAAGGTTTGTAAAAACATTTATTTTATTTCGAAAAAATTCAACAAAAATATTGATTTAATCAAAAGCTAACCAAATGTTTATTCATTTAAAATGAGTAAAAATACTTATCTCAACAAATATTCATTCATTTGAATGTTTTTTAATTGAATGCAATATTTATTTCACTACTATTACTATAATTACATCAATAGTCATATAATTTGATCCATATTTTAGTCATTTATTAATTAATATCAGTATTTTCTGATCTAAAATATTTGTGACTAAAACCTCGTTTAATGTCAATCTGAATGACCCTTAAATACATTTCAAACTATTTTATAAATCAAAGAATTGCTTATATTTTTGGCCGAAATTTTGCGAAAACAAGTGTTTGAATGAGTTTTTGAAAAATAATTTATCCCTTAATTGAGATATTAGACAATTGAATGACTCATTCATTGTTTTATTTGTGAATCAAATATTTAGTTTTCAGTTAATTAGTGCGGATGTCAGACAACTTGTGTTGAGTTTACACTAATGTATAGCAGAGTCAGCGACAATGATGGCCACAATCGGAGCCCATATCATGCAAATACATTTAATGTACATTTAATGCCTCAATGGTTCTCATATCAGACATTAACTGACTTTGATATGGCTTTGGATTCAATTAATTGCTAATTTCAATCGGTTCCGAATAACTTTACAATTGAAAGACTCAAAAATTATTGAATTTGAATTCAAAGTCATATATAAATTGTAATCTATTTATAGTCAACAACTCGAAGCCCTTCACAATTGAATGACCGATCGTTTTATTATTTTTATGTAAAGTGTTTGAGTTGTCCTCCAATTCAAACATTTTTTGCTTCATTTCCGATCGAATCCTGAATTTAAATGGATTTCAAAACACATTTGACTCGAAAACAGTTTCATTGAAAAAACAATGAATTTATTGATCAGTTTTGGGATAAATGAGTCATAGATATAATGACCACAAAAGTAAGGCTATTGTGAACGAAACGCTTTTATAACTTCCTTAAAGTCAATGGTTTTAACGTTTACTCGCATTTCATAGAATAACGACATTCGCATCCGTTTATTGCAATTATTTTCTCTATTCTCAGGTTTTACACAATTGGATATCAATTTCAAAAACAAATATTTTTCCAATTATTTAAAAATATTTCAGATGAATGTCATCACTCTTTTGCTATCGATTTTCCCGCTTTTGTTTCAAAGTTTCATTGAACTAAAAAATAGACGCAATAATTATCCCGTCATTTACCAGAATATTCGTCAAATTAATCGATTTTTTTGAGTTGAGAATCGCAACCATTTTGTTGTTTTTTTATCATTTCTTTTGTAAAAAAAAATTGTTAAATGATTAGAAAAAGTGTCAAATATTTCAAAACCTAATATTGGTTTTCGTTTGATTTGCATTCATTGAAATTCAACGACTGTTTGATAGTTTGAGTTTTGCTCACATTTTTAGTTTTGTTTTATAGAACTGTAAACGCATTAATCATTTCAGTCTATAATTTGTTGCGAAGAATACATTTTTTTTCACGAAATTCATCAAAAGAAAGGAAACCAAATATTTTATCGTAATTTTAGTGAAGAGGAAAACTGAGAAAAAAGAGTGTTCCGATTGTTATGAGTCACTATTCAGTCATTATTTAGAGGCAGACCTGACAGCGACTCCACATTTAGTTCACTTTTCACTGATTTGTGTTTTTTGTTTGAAAATAATTTGTTGGCTTAATTGCAAATCTATCCAGTGTCTTTTTACGACAAAAAACTAAATTACATTATGTTATCAATAAATCATAGAATAGTTCATTCTTTTAACTAATGCTTGAAATCTGAGTTTTGGATTTGTCGACTAAACCGAGGCCTGGCCTTGACCTCAATGGCGGTTCTCTAATTGAAAATCATTATACGTCTAGAAATCCCAGATAAATGAGATTTGAACTGAGCGTAAAGTCGGTGCTCTACCTCTGGCCTCTGCTTTGGTGTACGTTTGCTCACAGATTTTCACAGCTTTTAACGCTCCTCGAGTTAGTCCCTAATCTTTTCAAACAATCTCTTCGTTTCTCAATTTTCATTAAATTTATTAATTTTTTTTCTTATTTGAGTTGAATAAGTCATAAGCGAAGCACATGTTATGTAATCTGACAAAAATTTTGAAATTTAGGACAAAAATTGAGATTTTGATCAAACAAATTGAACTGACATTCAATCGCATAAAAACACAAAGTATCAAATTTTGAGAAAAGCTTTGATACAGTCGTTAAAGAAAGCTTTTGGACACTTTTCAAAATAACTTCAGCCACATCAGTGCGATTCCAACAATACTTCAGCCGTTTGGGCAATAACTTCAGGCAATGATTATTCGTCAGCCTTCGTACAAATCGAATGCTTCTATTGTTTACATTACATGTGTGAGCAATCATTGCCTGAAGTTATCTAAATGGCTGAAGTCATTTTGATAAGTGTCCAAAAGCTTTCTTAAACGACTGTATTAAATTTTGTGTATTGTTTTGTAAAAGATTGTTATTCGTAGCCAATAATAATTGCATGAAATTCAATATTGATTGAAATCTTTGCCAAATTATTATATATTTCAACACAATATCTGATGATTTATATGTATTTGGAGTTTAACTGAATATCAAATCTATATTCAACTCTTGTGAATGTTATCTATTTTATTGGCTTTTAATATAATATTTTTATATATTATCTGCAAAACTCGTCATTTTTACTCTCCATTTATGTTAAGAAATCATTATTTGATTATTAAAATCGATTCAAATGTTTTTTATTCCACAAAATTGTTTGAGAATTGAATTGAATTTTCTGTTCAATGGACTGAATGGACACAAGTATTGATCGAAACAAAACTGTGTTCAGAGCACAGAATTATTTGTTTTCAGTTCAGTTATTGTCGGCTTTATTTTCAGAATAATTATTTGTTTTTTAATTCATATAAAAATAAACTTATATTTTTCACAACTAATTGAGTTGAGGTCATAGAGGTTGACATCCTGTTCGAGCATTTATTTTAGATATTAAATAATAGTTAAATGTAGTGTTAATTGAGTTAAGTTATCATAAAACGGCACCGACTGTCGTGTTTCCCCTATTCTAATGATAAAGCGATGACTCATATTCTATATATGTATCGGAGAAATGCCTGAACTCAGGCTGTATTTGCCTAGAATTCCATCACATGAATGCTTTGGAGTGAACACAAACGCAGTCAATACTATTATAGTGAATATAATGTACGATATATTTAAATGAAGGACTAAGTCTTGTGCAGTGCTATCGACTGACACTGCATTGAAACTCATATTTAAGATATGTTTGTTTCATATGAATATCAATTAATAAAATGTTATTTGAATTTCATATAACACACGAAATGGTGTTTTTGCAAAACGTTGACTAAAATGCAGTAAAATTGCATTCAATGACAAAACTTTATATTCAGGAAAATCAAGACATGGAATGATGGGTTGCGCCCTATTCTGGTCCTAAATTAATTGCTTTCTCCGGAATGGATACGGAAAATATTAAAGCAATTGATTTGATAGACAGTCAACATTTGGCACAACTCATTGTCAACCGGACCGACAATATCCTGATTATTGACAGCCGTTCGTTCCTCGAGTATAATACTTCGCACATCAGTTATGCGGTTAATGTCAACTGTTCCAAGATTATTAAGAGAAGACTTCAACAAAACAAAGTATTATTCACTAATTGTTTTTGGAAAGTGTCTGAATTAATATCTATTGATTACAGATATCAGTGCACGAGTTGTTAGTGCACTCCTGTCAGTGTCAGATCGACCAGAGCCATGACGTGATCATCTATGACCAGCAAACCACGCACTTGTCTGGTGTAGCCGACGACTGTTTTGTTTCCGTACTATTATCCAAACTGATCCAAGTGTTCAATTCGGTCAGTCTATTGAGGGGCGGATTTCTGGACTTCCAGTCGGCGTACCCTTCGCTGTGTGAAAATAAGTCAGCCAAAGGGGCCAACACTTTGACCTCTCTGTCACAGCCATGTATGCCAATCAGCGCACACGGGCCAACTCGAATACTGCCGTTCCTCTACTTGGGCTCACAACAGGACGCACTCAACAAAGAAACGCTTCGAGTAAATAAACGCTTATCTCTTATCAGTTATTGATCTTTGAATTCAATACTTGACCTCATCTTAACATTTGTTGACATAATTTTCTAATTAAACACAACTTATGATTGCAATTAAAGGACCACAACATAAACTACGAGCTCAATGTCAGCACCTCCTGTCCTAAGCCGGAGTTCATCCCAGACTCGCATTTTTTGCGGATCGCAGTCAATGATAATTATAACGAGAATTTGTTACCGTATTTCCCAAAAGCTTTCAGTTTTCTCGGTTTGTTTGCAAACAGTCTGTCCTTCAGAGCATTACTTTGAACTGTTTTTGTTGTTATTGCAGACAAAGTGCGAGAATCGGGCGGCTGTGCAATAGTTCATTGTTTGGCTGGAATTTCACGTTCGGCTACCGTTGCCATCAGTTATGTTATGAGACACTTATGTATGTCATCAGATGACGCCTACAGGTATACCAGTCCTCTTTATTGCTATGATTGAAACAAACCTATAATTAGTGCAATAACTCAATAAAACCAATAATTTGTTTGAATTTAAAGGTATGTTAAGTCAAAAAGAGCCACAATTTCTCCAAATTTCAATTTCTTGGGACAACTTCTCGAATATGAAAAGCAATTAATAAGAGAACGAGTTTTGAGTAATTTCTCAGAAGAGAACTCTCGTGTCGTACACTCAGCACCCGTTTGCTCCTCAATTGCCTCTCCTTTCAGCTCTTTTGGATCAGTCCCTCGACCGCGAAAATTGAATTTTCCTAAGAAGAGCGCGCCCCGACTCGACCCTTTCACACCGACTCCTCCCGAAGAGAACACTTCGAATGGGGATCAGTCGCCCAGCACTTCCTTTAAAATGGTTCGGATATTTTGAGTCTTTGGGTGCGATTGGGATCCGATCTGACATTTAGACGAACTTAACGATCGATTGTGTCGTAAAACATATCAAAATTAATCGTAATTTAAACTCAAACTTAACTTAAGATTAGATATAATTAGAATTCAGAACATCTGTACATAACTTATATTTGTTTACAATTCGACTCTTGTGTACAAAATATCATATTTTCGATAAGTTTTCCTATGATTGTAACCATACCTCTCAACATCTGGTCTGACGACAGGAGCGGGCGATTCGACCGACTCTTAGACTAAATAGCGGTGAAAACACTTTTTTATAATGAATTTTATTCACAATTGTTGTCAAATTCGTCGGCCGAACGGTTCTCCTCTTAATTCATATCAAAAATCAATTCATATTTTCAATCATTTGATTAAAAGTCGAAATCATTAGAAAAACAAATTAATGTTTAAATCATTTAAGAGTACAATCGATATGAAAATGTTTAGCAGTTTTTCTGAACATTTAATGTACAAAACCATTAACTAAACGATGAAAGAGAAGAAAATTAGGAGAAAAACAATCATTCCTTTTATTATTGCATTCAATTCATTGGTCTATTCGTTGAATCGATTCTATTAGTAATGAATTTTTCGTTTTCTTAGAGAACAGAATAATTTTGTTCTCAATATTATTAGTGTTTAGAGTTTTATTGTAGTAATCATTGTTTGTCACTATATTTAACGTATAAATTAATTTAATGTTAAAATAAATTGTATTACAAATGAATTATAATATTTATTGAATTTTTTGTTCAGTTTTTGAATTTGTATTTAAAGTCATTTTGAAATAATTATAAAATACAAACGAAATAATCGCACAAAACCTGTATTTGGAAACACTTGTCATCGACTTATCGATTATTATTACAATTGTTTTGGAGTCGAAATCAATCGAAAGATAAATTGAAAGACTTTTAGAGACCTATAATTGCTGTAAAGAAATGTTCTATTTATATAAAATGATGTATTAACTGAATGTCATCTATCAAGTATTTGCGCCAAAATAACGAATGGAAAACAAGCCGCCTTTGTGAAATGAGCATGCTACTCTCGATTCAATGCATGATTGCTGTCAAATATTCATGTAATTTGATTATTGGAAACAACAATCGGTGCAAATGTATTGATACAGAAGAGGATCGACTTATCGTTTAAATATAAATAATATCAATTATAGTAAACAACTTAACATGTTCAATTTGCTCGGTAGGTTCAACCTAGAAGTGTGTGCCCTTCACAACAGTTCACATTCCCACAGAATTTTTGCGCCAAAACTTTACAGGAATTAAAATTGAAATACGAGTCAAACAAATGAATAAAAATATAAAATCAAAAAAATTGTTAAAAAATAATAATATTTATAAAATCTAGTCTTCGATTGTCTTCGAAATAATAATAAAATTTGAATTAATTTATGTTTATATGTATACCATATGTATATCATATGTATATTGAGATCTTTTGGGCAAATATATTGACTTTTGGTTAATAATAAATATTTAGTTATATGTTATTCAGAGATAAGTTGCAAAACAGGTATTGAAAGGCATTACTGAAGGCAGTGATCGACAAACTCTTAGCTAACACTCAGAGTCTAAGTCTATATAGTCTTAAGAAGTGTTGCGAAACACGTTTGGAATCAGTTGGTCTGCCATCAGATATAAACCCCTTTTTGAGATCTGATGGCATTAATGATTGATTAACAGGTGCTGAGCTGGCACTTGATGGTGACGCCAGAGTACAGGCCTGTATTGGCGGCCATCTTAGCCCAACTGATTCCTCCTGTGCTGACAATATGTTTGGCGCGGATTTGCAGCTAATGTGAGATCTCTTTGAAACACATCTGAAAAGAAGTGAAGAAAATAAAGAAAACTTTTGCCCAGAAATACGTCAGAAGTGTTGGTCCAATGGGTGGATGGGTTGGACTGACATTGAAGTGTTTGGCTCTAACTTTCAATACGAGCGCTACTTATGATAATCCATAGAAAATGTTCTAAGATTTGGCGCTTTTCTTCTTCGACCAGAAATTGTCTGATTGTTCACCGGATTCACCAAAACTTTTGAGGCTTTCATTACTATTCGACACTTTCTTCCACTCGAAACGGCCCGCAATCGGAGCCTCTCTATAAAAGTCGAAATTCCAGCGTTTCTTGTCTGAAGATCTGTTATAATTGGTCTCATCGTAAGCCATACGTCTATTTTCCTGGGGATCTGTTGGCCCAAAGAGAGATCGCGAAATGCGAGACCGGGAGCCAACCAGACCTACCAAACCATTGGTGGGTTTAGTGGTGTATTCGTTTCGGTTGTTTTGTTCACTCTTTGCTTCGTGTTGTTTATCCCAATCCACTGATGCAGACCTTCTGCTCACTGACCAAACATTTTGTGCGATATCTCCGACACTCATTTCAAACACTATTGTCTTCTTATAAGTTTGCAAACGATATAAACATCGTCTGAAGCGATGTCTCAGAAAAAACTTTTCACTTTCGATGCACTGATTCGATGGCAAAGAAGTTGAGGACTGGACTCACTTTAAGTCTTACACTTTTAGTTAGTGGTGGTAACAGTGTAGTAATGTTAAGATTGTTTTGGGTTTGGAGTATGTCTTGACTCGCGCTCAAGTCGTTTGTATCGCTTCCCTATCAGCAGAACACAACTCAACGCAACCTAACGTTCACTTCAAAAGGTTAATGCATTAACGCGACGACCAGTTATACAACTAATGCACTCCAATACACAAATTTAGTTATCCTCTGCACACTTCTGCAGCACAGGGCACACACACCACATCCCAAGCACTACTTCTCTCTCCCCATCCCTCTCTAACCTCTGTCATACTCAGTGCAGGACTGCTATCAGGTCCCTCTCTTTGCCTCTGGTTTGTTCTTTCACTTGTGGCTCATTCTGTGCTCATTCTGTGCTAACTCTGTTATATACTTATACGTCAACCCAAACCCTAACCAGAACTGGACAAACGACTCACATTTAGGGGGTAAGAGTCAGAGTCAGAACCACTTGTCTTGAAATCTGGTTGAAGGAGAAAGACGTTGAAAATTATCATTACTTTACTACCAGTGCTTACTGTGGACTCATATGAAGCTTAGATGCAAACACTCCAATGTCGTACTGACTTCAGCTCTGGGCTTAATATGAGCTCCAATTCTTATCACCAGTTGATTGGACAGCAGGAGTGACGTATTGCCCGGGACTCGGTTTTTCAAATTTATTTTGCGAGTCCTCTCCAAAGGCCTCTCATTATAAAAAACTAACAGATTATTAATTTCACTGCTTTTCTGTCGCCTCAAAACTTTTGGGCTGAGAGTGAGTCCTATATTTGGGGCCCTCTTTATAGCGCTCAGAACCAGTAGCCATACATATAGACAAACGAATAGCCAATACATTAATTATTTGATCGAAGAAATTATGCAATTCTTCGAAAGCCATTAAACATATATTAAGAAGAAGTTTGCAGACATTCACTGCAAAAACTTATAGACCCACACATCAGATAATTTGGAGCCAAAATCAATTGATCTGTTTCTAACTGCAAGATGATTGCCACTGCTATTTCATTGTTCCGTTTTTGCCTCGAATCAATTTGTTTGTTTCTGATATTTTTGCAAATAAAATGTTCTCAAATACAAGTTTTAAACAACATTTCAATAAAATATAATTTAATATTGAAATGCATTTTAGACTTCAATGTGTGTTAACATTAATCATGAAATTTGAATGATTTGATTCAAAATTTAAACTCTTTATTAGATTAGACTAATTGGAAAGCAGTGGACAAAAATGCAAACTTTTAATCCAATGAATGATTGAATGCTTACTTTTTAGACACGAAATGTACTGAAATTGTGATAAATTATTTTAAAGACTACTCTTTTGAATCTAAAAGCTTTTGTTAGTTTCACAAAATTATTATACATTTGCAGATTGCATTCAAGCAACTTATGAATAAATCAGAATAAAGACCTGGTTATAATTTGTTGAAAAATTGGTTATTAGTACCAAGCTTGATTTATTTGCAGAGCTGTAAAGCCTTCTAAAAATATCGAAAGTTCACTTGTTTTTTGTGGAGTAGTCCTATAATCTGGTCTTTCTTTGTATGACTTTTGAGGAAAAGCCAGACAATAATCGAGGGCAGAGTCAGAGCTCCCAATGGTCTCAAACTGAACAATAAGACGTTTCAGACTTGCAATAGAAGTGATGACAAACTGTCATAAATTGACTCAAAGTGTGAGTCAATTGTGTCGGATATGATCACAACTTAAAATAAGAGTAAATCTTGAATTGCTAGAGAAGAGAGCGATTAGGAGACTATCATTTGGAAATATCTTTATTTGTTTGTCATTTCAGTCAATTCTCGGTTTTGGTGGAAAGCCATCAGAAATCGTTTGTATCGTTACTCGAATTGAATGAGTTATATGAAGAAAAGCATAAATTTGTCGTTTTGTGCGTCTGTTCGCACTTTTAATTAAATGGTTTGACAAACGAGAAAACCAACGCAAATACCAAACTTAGGTCTGAGTCTTGGAGTAAGTGCTCGAAGTTTTGTTAGTTTCGTGGGTTTGCTATAAGTTTGTTGACTCTCAAGATCTAAGCAAACGATCGAAAGCAGAACATATCTCCATCTATGCTGTGTTTACATCATTTGCTTTCATACAAAGCAAATATCATTTTAATCATATTTTATTCTTAATTACCTGTATATCCAAAGTGGGAAAGAACCAAGTTTAACAAATTCGATAAAAACGATCAATCACCAATTCTGATTTTTTTAATCCAAACACATGGCTTTATCTTATGTTTCACCTGAAATCCAACTAGTTAATTTTTTTTAATATTCTTTTTTTGTTTGTAGAATATCGTTGAATAGAGTAAGCTGAGAGTATCTTGCATATCTCAGATTAATAACTAGAATCATATTTCGTTTGTTAGTAAACTAAATACAATTAAACCACAGCTTTATATCAATGAAACGTGAAATATGAGAGTAAATGCAGTGTATGTTAGCACTGGTTATGCTATTATGTTATGCCATTGTTAGACAGCTTTGTGTTCTGTTAGGCACTGGTATCCAACTCTAAGTTCTGTTGACTTAATTAAATTCCAAAATAGATTTATAACCAAACGCCAAATCATAAGACATTATGTTTTTATGAATCAAAAGCCATTTTGTGTGAAAAAATGAAATATTAGTCGTATTTAATGACAAAAGTTTGGACCGAAACTCAATTTCTAATTAACTATAAATGAAATCGAAATTCGATAAAATATAGATTTTTATTAAAATTAATGTCTTTTTTCGATTCAATTAGTCTTTCAAAATATAATTTTCATAAAACAGAAAAACTTATGAAAAGCTGACTCAACGACGCTGTTGTGCCCTAAGTATACTAAAGTCACTAAAGTTTAATGCCTAGAATTTTGAATCTAGTCTTGAATTCTAAATTCTTGAGATTTGCATTAAGCTAATAGAGATTGATTACAGTCTTAATCAAATGAAAATCAGTCAGAAATTCACGAAAACTTGATTATTCACAAACCCATTTGACTCACAATGGAGTCTTTTCAACTTTCTTTGAGATGACTCGGATATTCATAATGTTGAAGGGGCATTTTGGACATTGTGCCAAAAAATTCAAAAATATCTCTAGAGGAGGCCTTTCACTGGTTGAAATATTTTAGAACTTGGTCCCCGTTTCACCAACATAACCACTTTTTTGGCGCAATATCCAAGATTTCCCTTCAAATTTATGAATACCTGAGTCATCTCAAAGAAAGTTAAAAAGACTCCATTCTCAGAATATGATGGGTTTGTCAATAATTTATTTGTTTTATTCACTAAATTAAACTAATTTCAGAATATTCTTAATTAAAATGTTTCGACAAATTAATTGAATATTAGTTTTAATATTTGTCTCAATAACTAATAATTAGGGAAAAGGATAGCATTTCTTTGTCATAAAATAAAAACTAAAAATAGAAATAAATTATTATTATTTCAAATAATAGTTTTATTTCATTAATTAAGTCAAACATAGAATCATTTGTGAAGTTTTAAACCATATATTAATTTAAGTGACATTTTTTGCTCAATTTTTTGTCCGTATATAACGATTAATAGCTTTTGGCAGTTATTATAATCGTGTGATTCTGTACTGAATTAATAGTCACTAATGAACAGAAAGTAAGCCATTCTGTGCTCTATTCTGACTCGTCGTCAGCTCTAACCCTGTGATCACTCTATTGTTTTGCGACAATTTTTTGTCAAAACATATGCCAACAAAACTGTTATTATCTTTTCTCTAATGATTAGTTCAAATATGTTCTCCTTTTATATCGCTTTGATATTAAAAACCCAATTTTGTCCACATTTTAATGAACTGTTTCTCCGCATAACTCTAATATTATATCCGACTATTCGTGCGATGAAATTATCATTGAGTTTAAGGCCATTAAAATTCTCAATCGTTTTAATTGAGTCTCAACTTTATTAACACAGAAAAAGACAAAATCTTTTATTCAGTTTTGAGCTCATTTGTGGTGCTGTGCTTTTCACTGATAGAAACCCATAAGAAATTTATTCCTTCCTTTTGATCAGTTATCGAATAAGTCTTTCGATAGATTTTCTCTTCAGAATTTCACTCAATGTTTTTGATTCATTGATTCAGATTTTCTTTATTATGTCATTTCTAAGAACAAAATATTTTAGTCTCAAATTCAGTTCATTTAAGTAATGGACTCAACTCAGAGGTAAAGTCATGTCTTCTATTTCTACGCAAAAAACGTCGGCATAGACTTTACAAAACAAAATGTTTTAAACTATATTTTATTTAACAAATGTTTGTCCAAAACATAAAAAACTTGAATTAAAATCTTTTTCATTTTGTTCACAATTTTGTTTGAATTGTTGAAACGCTAAAAAGACTTATTATTTGAATCGTCTTCAGAAATGCTTACAAATTTGATTAAACGCAGAAATCGATTGCAAATTATTGATTAAATTTTTTCATCACATTTTGTTGTTGATAACGTCCAAGGTAAAGTAGGTTTTACGAAACGAGATATATAGCGTCTATCTTCAAAATCGAAGTCTAATGAGATTGGGATATATAAGTGCTTTTAGATTCGACCAGATTTTGATTTGATATATCAACTTATTACTAATAATCATGCAAATTATCATTTCAAAAGGTGCTCTCTCTCTCTCTCTCTCTCTCTCTCTCTCTCTCTCTCTCTCTCTCGCATGACCAAGATTGTCTTGATATACTCTGGTAAAACATGAAATTTTATATCTAAACATCAAAATCAGTCTTTTGAAAGTTTTTTCAACGCTGGTTCAAAACTGAGCTAGTAGAAGCTGTAACTCAACTTGTATGCTGAGTTACTGCCGACAATTTGAAACATTGCAAGTATTAACGAATCTTTTCTGACGTCAAATATTACTTACTATTAGTTATATTAAAATTTAAATGAAAAAAGTAATAAAAATAACAATAATTCAGAACAAATGTGACCTTAATTTAAGCTAATATTCAATTCCCAAATGAAGTCGTTTCGCATTTTTTATCGTCAATTTGTATGCCATCCGACAATTCTTATGTGTTTCTGAAATATTCAATAACTCAACTCCTAATTAAATAAACGGCATCTGAAATATTTCACTTTCTTGTAATCAAATCCAATTACTGGCCTTTAATTAAATAATTTCTTCATTTAATTCGTGTCTTTTTTCATACAATTATTATGCAATTAATGTGAAAATCTTTATCAACGGAAATATAAATAAACACAAATGTTTGTGATCTCAGTGTCAGAGATCTCTAAACTTTAAATGTCTTAATAAACAAAATTAAATTGTTGTGGTTTTTCATCTCTTGTGAATAAACTCATTAAAAGTGTTAATAATTTTTCAATCTTGGAAAAAATTAAACTTTGTTCAAAATGCATGTCAGACACCATTCTGTAAATTTTTCTCAAGAGAAATGTTAACATTTATTGAATTGATTCCCAATTTTCAACACTATCTAAACTCAGTGATGTTCAATGGAGGGGGTATAGCCCAAATACCCCCTGATTTTTAGGCTCGAGGTACCCCCTAGATTTTGCGAAGATTAAGCCCCGCCCCCCCCCCCCCAGTGCCGAGCGGCAAATTTTTGTAACTTTTTGGTTAAAAAAACGTTCTGCCACTACCCCATCCCCTTGAGCCGAGGATTTCCTTATACATCAGTCTATGGACAGACTCTAGGTCTATGGAGATTTTGGAAGTAATATCAGTGGAAAAAGGTCCTAAAAAATTTTCGGCACCCTTTCCCTGAGGTCGGGTACCTTGGGCAACACTGATCTTTAGATCTATTGATTAAAGTAGTATTTTTTTTGAATCAATTACGATATGTTTTCCCAAATGATGTGGTTTTGGTTGAAATCGATTCCATCAATAATAATGAACGAAATCAAAGCCAATATTCTTATGTGAGTCAAAACATAGGAATGAGACAAAAAATATTACTGTAATCGACTCCAAACCATATTTTATTTTCAGCCTTTATTTTAAGTTATTTTTATTCAAACAAATTCTGATATATTCTCGTATTTATGAGTTTTTAAGAAGATTTTTAAACTATAGAAAAGAAATGTAAAATAAATGTATAAAAGACATAAAGATTTATATGTAATGCAAAAAACGGTAGAAATAGGGAATTCTGTCTGATATCAGTTAGAAAAAGCATTAAAGCAATATATAAATATCTTATTCATTCCGTTTCACTTTTATTACATTTTTGGAGTAGAAAACAGAACCACTTTGTGCTCATCCATAAAACAGCATTTATTCCATTCCTCGACTCTTTCTCATGGCTGTGCTCTACTCTTCTTCTTCCAGAGTTGGACTCTTTCTTTGCATTCGTCTCTCGTGTCTTCACTGAAAGCTTAGACGTAATTCACATTTTTTCGTTCGTTTTTTCACTTCCATTTCTGAAGCACTGACAGAACCATTAGCTTGAATTCCAAGTTTACTTTGAGATTAAAACGATTCGCATTTTAACCTACAATAAGCTAATAATACAACGTTTTATGCATGAATGAGATGTTGTACTGAATCGCAATCTAATGCTGGATATATTGGAAATGCGGATCATTTTCGTGATAAGTGTACGTTAGGGCAAAACACAACTATTGTGTAATTCAGTGGATATTTTAGTTGAGAATAATTCATACAAATCTAATCTAATTGGTCGTCAACTCTGAGCCCTTCAACCAAATTCCGAATAATACTAACAGTTATTTATAGTTAAACTCATTTAAGAGTTAAATTTGTATTTTTCGTGCCATCGCTTTGTAACTAACTTTTAGTAATTAAATAAGAAAACAGAAATTGTTTGCAAACTCTCAGAAAAGTTATTCAACGCTTTTTGTGATTACATTAAATTAAGATTAAGTCAAGAGTTAAATAGAATGTCGACAAAAGCTGACACAATATGCATATGATTACCTGATTTCAATGCTATCACCTTGCTCAAACATATTTTTTATTCGAATGAAAAATTTGGTGATCGAGTTGTTTGACGAGTGATAACAAATGCGATCAATAGGTTGTCTACAATACATACGATATATTAGTGTAACGAAAGTAGAGCTCAAACGACTGGAACACATCTGCGAAGCCTTTTGTTATATAACAAAATCTTTTTATATTCGTTGAACACAATTGCCATACAATTGGCAAATGATTGTGTTGTGTGGCAGTCATGCAGAGCATCAAAAATATTGATCCCAAACCAAATTTCGTGCATTCATTTGATTTGGCAGATATTCATTTTGAGCTCAAATCTCTCACTCCTATTACTACCGTTTTATTGTTCGCTAATGAAGTCAATGAATGGTAAGAGCAAAACGGCTGATCGATTCATATAATGCTATTGACAGCACCGGCGAAGCAATTCTCAGATATATCTGTATTTGGCTGAAGTGAGGCCCAACACAAGCAGCAAAACTCCTTAAAAATGATTCAAAACTAATCCATTATTTGCATACAAATTGGGCCAAAAGTATGTTAAGCCTCTCGTTCTTACGATCCTCAGGGAAACAAATTACATGAGTGCACCACTTCTAGTGCCTGTGCTCTCGGTTTCTATTATATTCGAAAGGATTACATCTAAATCTAGAATATGTTATCGAACATCAAACCGACACAAATGAATAAATAGTGAATTCATTGTCTCTAAGCCAACCGAATGACGTATCCATTACTCTGTCGGCGCTCTTTTGCATTTGCGAACATAACACAGGTATTAAGGCTTCCTTTACTGACATGTGCTTAATATTAACTCTGAATTCATCAGATCTTGAGTTAGTCTCTATAACAACAGTTACTGTCTTTCGGTGATTCAAATGAAAGATATTCCACTTCTTTGGTCTTAACTTTCTCATTAGAATCTCTTAATTATTGCCAAACAAATCCAGTACTTATAAAATTGTCAAGCTCACTTTTCACGATTTTGATTATCATTTACTTATGATATTATTTTGATAATCAAGTCCTGAAAAAGTGAGCTCGACAATTTTATAACTATGTGTTCTTACGATTACCAAAACCTGAATTCAAATCCAATGCTGTTTTACCGCCTCAAATGATGCTTCACTGCAATACACCGTTTGTCATCATTGAAATTAAAACTGTATCGTCTTTGATCTTGATAAAAATCAACAACATATTATATAATAATCCGATTAAATGAAAATAATTCACTAGTATTAGGAATGAAAGATTTCACAACTTGATCTATTAGTTAATTTTGGTTCTTATTGAGGTTTTAAACACAAAAATGAAATTTCCAGCACATCAATATTAAGCAAGCTCAGCAAAGAAATCGTTGGAAATTAATCAAATATTTATATCAAGATTTAAAAGAAAATAAATCTGATTTACATATAATTCATTAATTTATTCGGTTTTAAATCATTGAAAGCTTCTAAATATAAGAAGAGCTCAAAATAAATCGAAAACGTTTCATACAATTCTTGTGAACGTTCAACGATTACTCGCTAACATTTTTCAATCATATAAAATTTATATATTCATTGGATTATCGAATTTTATTTATAAAAATGACTTGCTCAATATGCATGCTCTTCATGTTTTACACTCACATACAAAATCATTTAATATAATATGAATGGTTTGTATCTTGCTAAATCTTATTAAAAATCTATTATAAATAAAAAATTTATTTGAATGAAATCTTAATTGTTTTTCTCGAAAATTAAGTCTTTTTGTATGAATAATAAGGTTATGGAATAAGTATTGAATGTATTTCATTGGTAATAAAAACATGATTTTTCTTCGCAATACAATTAGTTTAATAATTAAATATAAAATTGTTTTCAATGAATGTGTAATACTATCCATAAAAACCATTTTTCTGTCATAAATGATAGAAAAAATCAATATAACTATTTTTGAGTATATTTTTCTGAACAAATCACTAATGAAATCATCGAAGCGAATGAATGAATGAATTTTGTGATTATGTGATTCAAATAGAAATGTTTGTCAATTCTAGTAATGAGTAAATTACTCTCATATTCACAGATAAGTAACGATTTTCAGCAAAAATTACAAATAACTCCTTTGAAATCAAAAGCAAATTTACATCGAATAATCTCAAGGCTTACAAATGCCTTATTTGTTTTGAGACACAATCTATAGAAGAATAGATGGAATAATAGGCCTGATTTTAGCTCAGAATTTAGTCAACTGAGCGCTGATTGTAATAAGTCTCACATTTGACAAAATAAAGTTCTGTCGATACAAATGTGATGAATGGAAGTGGAGTTCTGGCATTTGGACCGCACTTACATTCACTCTGATATGTGAACTTTGATGTGAAAAATGCAGTAAATCATCAAATCATGAATTCCTGGAAATATTCAAGCATTACATACCAAAGTAAAAGTATCTCATTTCAAATCTAAACTCTGAAAGACCTCTCTCTTTATTACACGACATAAGCCATTAAACAGTTTTTCATTCATCTGTGAATTAAAAGAGAATTTTCTATATAATACATAATAATAGCAAATGTTTTTTTGATGCTTTTCTCCCAAAAAGAAAATATTTCTAATTTATATGCTTTCAGAAAATTTCTCTCTATTTTCATATAAAGTGAAAGAAAAGACAGAAAAAAGTAATTAATGCGAAAATTTGTAGTTTTTTGCATCAGCCGTAAGAGTAATCATTGATGGGAACAAAAGTAATTAAGAATTTTAATTAAGTTGTTTTCAATATAAAAGATAAATCTTTTTCTAAGAAAGGAGTTAGCAGAAAAAATTATCTTCATAGAAACTGGAGGTCGCGTCGACTCAACTCATGTCTAAATGCTGAAAACTCTACGTTCAAATCAGTTTCACAAAGTGTTAACTTTCCTGCAAATCATCATTACTTACGAGTTATTCACAA
>JAQFXL010000057.1:0-38738 GCA_034693445.1 Edwardzetes edwardsi | reverse complement strand
GAGAGAGAGAGAGAGAGAGAGAGAGAGAGAGAGAGAGAGAGAGAGAGAGAGAGATTATGCCAATTAAAATGTATAACAAAGTTTGAAATTATATTATTTTAGGCCAAACCGGTAGTAATAATAAGAAAGTGTTTTTTAATTCTTAAGCTTTTATAAAAAGATTTAATTGCGTTAATCGGCAGAAGATTAAGGAAAGACTTACTTTGTTTAAGAGTATCGGCAAAAGCCGTTCCTTCAGCGAGGGTTACAAAACCATCCAAACGATTGCATGACTTGAGTGTTTCCATAATGTCTTTATCGGAATTGGGGTAAAGGATGCCGTCAATCACATGAATCTGACCCCCTGAGGGTCCGACCTGATTGCCAATCATAACCCGTTCCCCATTGATTGTATAGGAATCGTTGTGCGCTCTTTGGACCCGCAGTTTTGAGCCACTTCTAGGTTGAATGATGTCCGCTAATCGCATCTCTTCGAGTGATTGTGCGCTTTCGATGACGTGATTGTCCAGAAGTGGTGACAAAGAATTGACATTATTTTTCCAGAACTCAACCAAATTGGGAGGTAATCGAGAAATGGCTTCATTTGAGGGCAGGATTATTGTGTAGCCCTCACTCGAAGCAAAGTCAATGATATTCTGTAGCTCTTCTTCAAGTGATGGAAAGGCGTTGACAATAGCGTCGGCCTTCAGTTTTTGAATTATTTCTCTTATATTACTCGCATCTGAAATCAAATTATCGGTCTTTGCGTCGCATATCTGTTGACACAGTTGTTGGACGGGACAGGACTGAGGCATAAAATCAATCAGATCTTGTGGTTGTGGTCCAGGAAAAGGTTTGATGATTGTGTCATCTTCTGTGGTAACTTTTATGGGTCTGATAGTTGCCGGCGTTGTTAGTGAAGCAGTTGTTTGTTTATTGATGTCATTATCCAACTGTTCCCGACCTTCCTCGCCATTACTAATCTGTCGCTGGGGTTCTTCAAATCTGTTATTACTGAACGATTCAGTGGTCTGTTCGATGTCGTCGTCAAACCCTTTCAGTTGTTCGTCTTCTTGTTGTGGCGGAAGAATAGGCGGTAAAGTTGTTGTCCTTTTCTTTGTCACTTCATTTTCAAATTCCTGGTCCTCTTCTTGAGAAGTCTGTTGGACAGGTTGTTCAGGCCTTTGTTGTGGTCTTTCTTTCTCCTGTTCTTGAACTGGGAATTGAACACTGGGTCTAATAGGCATTTGTAGTGAAGAATATGTATATGAATTGGGCTGAGGAGCAGAGTTAGTGACGTGTCTATTGCCGTTCTCTTGATTACCATTCGGATTGGTTTGTGGGAAAAAGTTTTTTTCGATAGATATCGGAGCGAAGTACTTATTTGGGTTCGGATTGAAAGTATCGAGAGCTGAGCCCTTATTCTTGGACTCTGTTTGCGGCTCATTAAACAGTTTGTCATAATTTATATTATTTCCTAACGAATGAGTATTGATTACAACGGTTCGGGTACTGGGGTTCTGGTTATTATTTCTGTGGTTATTATTATTATTGTTGTGGTTATTGTTGTAATTGTGGTTATTGTTGTTATTGTGGTTATTGTTGTTATTGTGGTTATTGTTGCCATTGGTTTGTCCGTTCCCGTGGTTCAGACCTACTTGTTTAAGAGCTTTCTGCAATTCGTGAGGACGCATATATCCCACGTGATATTTATTCACTGGCTTAGAAACTGAGGAAGCCTTTAGAACGGGTGTTTGAGCACCTCCATTATTGGATGAGCCTCCGTTACCTTCATAAGAGCCGATATTTCGTAAAGATTTTACTCGTTTTTGAATCTTGGCTACTGTTATGGGAGTATTGGCTTTTGGAGAGTTATTATTATTATTATTATTATTATTATTGTTGTTATTCAAAGTCTGCATTTTGCTGACAAACTGTGAGAGAGGAGATTCTTTGCCTGAATTGTATAATTGATTATTACTTGAACTGCCGCTGTTATGACGCGCCGGGAGATTGGCTGTGGGTTTGACGTGATTTAGTGGCTGTGTTTGTGATGGCTGTGCCTGATGTGTGTCGTGTGACACCACTTTCAGACCGATATTTGATGCCAAAGGCTTTGTGGCCAATTCGTTGATGTCCAGGTACAGAGTGAGTCCCTGTTCGGGCAAATCGAAGCCCAGAGTGGCTCCGTGTCGGTGTGGCTTAATAACAGGGATGGGTAGCATTTCGGAATCCTGGGCCTTCTTTTGTTCGGGCATTTGCAGTATTTTAGAGGACACTTGTATTGATTCACTGACTATTTTGTCACCACTTCCCACATGTTTCAAGTTTATATTGGTTGTGGGTATTGGTGTCCAACCACCTGACCTCAGTTGCGGGGGTATAAACGTATTGTTCTGAACATTACAAGAGTAATGACTGAAATAAAAGTAAAAGTTCACTAAAAGCAAGAGTTTGTCGTAAACTTTAAGCCCAAACATTTTGAACAGAATTTAATTTGAATTTTTTACACTTGAATAGCACTCAGAATAATATTAATTCAATAAATGAAACACTTTATGAGAGAAGAGTTCTTCTTCTCAAACATTAGTTGAGTGAAAAAACTTTTAATAATTTAATTTTCAAACACTGGAAAAGAAGTGTTCAATGATTTCACGAAAACTTTTATCACAACTTTTATAAGTATTATATAATCGGATCTGAATTTTGATTCAAAAATCTTTTTCAATGAATAATAGAATAATATTTCGAATGAATGAAAATTAGTTTTGAAATCGCTTTATATATGAGAAGACCTGTCAGTACTGGAAAGGGGGGTTTGGTGTTAGTGCTTCCCATAACAGAGCGCACATCATAACAATCACATTGCATAAGATCACAGGCAAAGCCGAATAGGCAGTGGCTGTTATGTTGTATGCTATCACATATGCAATGCCTGACCCGCTGACACGAAAAGAGGTCGTTCTGTATTAGACGATAGCGAAGAACAAATACTCCAATAGTTGACTGAAATCCTCTTCTTTTTCACACATCTATTCTTCGATCAAATATCGATTGATATCATCAATAAATTCATTTTTGAAATTAATCATGTTCACTCTTCCTGCACAGTTATTAAAAGGAAGGGTTTATCAAAATTGATCTGTCACTTGACTCTTTAGAGAAAGTCTTTTTTCCCACACGAAAAAGCGGTGAGAATTGATTTCATCCGAATTAATTTTCTATAAATTAGGCTTAGCATGCTTAATTTTTTAATTCGTAAAAAACTATTGAGTAAAATATCAAAAAGATTTCTCACAAAAAGATTGATTTGTGAAAAAGCAAAAGAATTCCGAAATAAAGTTTCTGATTTATGCCATGATCAATTATTGTTTTTTCAATGACTTGTCGTATAAGTACCATATTTTTAGTACTGAATTCGATTCCTAAGTGAGGCTTACATTTGGAAAAATGTAATTTTCATGTTTTGGCTTAAAAAACAATAAAATGTAAGGTTTGTATGAATGCAAAACATTTAGGCCTTTATTATCATATTTACTATTTTTATGGATTTAATTTTTGCACAGAACTGAGTCATGAATTTTTATAAAATTCAGAAGTTATTCAAACTCTTGATTCTGAATAAATTGCTAGAAACAAAAAAAACTTCAATCATTTGATTGAGTCGTTTAAGCGGTTTTCAAATTCTCTTATGAAAGGAAGTAAAACAAGTTTTCAAATGAGACTTATATCAAATGATTTGATTTATTTCTCATCAATTTTTCTCGCCTTCATATCAGATAAGAATCGAAACAGAAATCTGGTGTCGATTTCAAACTGATTTCAAGTTTTTATTGTTCATAGATATCGATATCAAATGAATCAGAATCACAACCAATACAATGGAAATTCTGTTTTGCTTTAGTAAACATTCAGTCTTATCGATTGAAACAATTTTTACTATTTTTTTTATTGTCTTTCAAACACTACTTTCATTCATTTAATGAGATTTTATCGTTTGATAAGCAAATGTGTGAATATTTTTAGAAAAATACTGAATTAGAATAACATTTTGACAAATGAATAGATTTTAATCAATTCCACAATAAATTGAAATCCAATTTATTTTCTATTTAAGACACAGTTAGACACCAGTTGTATAAAAGAGTTGATATCCCGAGGAATGCATGCTTTTGATAAAAAATAATCAATAATTCAAATCACCGGTGAATTAAATCTTTAAAATTGCATTTAAAGTATATATTTTTAATAATAACATTTTCATTAAAATAACGATTTGCATAATAATAGCCAAGATAAAGCTCAGGTATAGACGAGGAGAAGGCATGTATGCTCTCATTAAACTAATTTGAATATTCATGAAAACAGAATAAATTTCTCTTTCAGTTTCTGTCAGGAAGTGTATCGCAAAACAAAACATTAAAAATGAGTTTTTAAGAAACACTTTCGTCTTCAATAAGAATGAGATTTATTACAAAAACGATTTAAACAAAATTTAATATTAATTATAATTATTGCCTGAATTTCATGCATTGCATCCTTTAATTCGTTACTTCCATCCAAATATCATTAAAATGTTTTTGTTTTATTTTTAATGCTTTTCTTATTATATAATTTTCTTCACTCTTATTATTAAAATACAAATACATATAAGGGTTTTGCGGACACTCTTTTAAAATGAGTTATATTTAACTTTAAAGTCATTTTTCAAATTCTTATTTGTCTTTTCAATGGACTTAATATTAAGTCAATTGTGTGTCTGATTGACGAAAAACACAGCCGATTAGCACAAGAATTAAAAATAAATATTCTGTGCCAATAAGGGGTCCAATCAACAAAGCGGTCATAAATTGCTTAATTTTTTTCTCTTCTCTCGAAATTGGACTTTAATTGTGAACTAAAATTAAATCCAATAAATAGGAAAAGAGTTGTTTTCGACACCCAATACTCAAAAGACTAATAAAATAAATCAAAACTAATATATAAGAACTTATTTATTATTTATGTATTTATAATAAAGAATAAGACTTTTCTTTATAAGCATTTGAATTGGGATTTGTGTTTGGATTACAATATATGTTAAGAAAATGAATGCTATTCTCTGAACGGTATTAATAAATATATGATATTTACTGATGAATACTGTTTTGTAGTAATGTTTGAGATATTATTGCTTCACAATAATAACTGATAACACATATAGTTAAACGACCTCTGGATTGGGCTCACAATACTATCCTCCAATTTTTGATACACCTGTGCGAGTGGGGACACCCTCTGTGAAGACAGTTTGTTCGTCGCTTATCATAAACATTATGGAAATTTTTACTGATATTCAAAGCATTAAATTATTTAATAATATTATAAATGAATAAATAATAAGATATTCTTTTGAAGAATAAAGAAAAAGATAAGACAAATGAGTTGTGAAGAGAATCTGAGTTTCTTTTTGTATCGAAATTGCTTTTCGCCTAAAATATATCAAACAATGAAAAAAATAATTTACTCTAAGAAAAAATATTTTTATATTTGTTTAATGACAGCACAGAACCAAAATATTAACGCATTGTCAATGTCTAAGCAGTTTCATAGGCATACCCTATGTGTGACCCTCAATAGATAACAAAAGCAAGAATAGGAAGAAAACCTGTCCAATTTAGTGATCATTACAACCTACCGGTACATTTGGTCTATGGCATAGAACCTATGTCTTTGCCTGTGGCCTACTGACATACTGGTGCTCTCAACGCTCATGAAGATGCACCACTCAAACAGTTATCAATCCATAGAAAGTCTCTCTCTCAAAAAAATTACCAGGATACTTCAATAAACAAATGCTTGAGCGAAAACTTATAATTTATTGTGAGAAAGTTGATTCTACATCTGAAATGTCACACAACTCAATAAGTCGTTTACCTTGATCACAACCTGAGCTTGACTCTCATCTGTCACTATCAGTCACCGGCCTTTTGAAGGACTCGCTTTTGTTGTTCACTGAAAACAATCCGAATGAGTGGGTGTTTTCTACCGGAGCTAAAAAATAACTTCTTTACTGACTTGTGTTTTCTTAATTCGTTTTTTTCACTGAATCGTAATCAGGAATACAGTTATCAATGAAAAACAGACAACACTTGCATTGCATTCATCGGATTCACACAAAAAAATAATTAATAATCTTTTCATTAAACACACGAATAATAATTTCACGCATTTTAATAGAGAATAGTTTTGAACTGAGTTTTAATAAATGTTTCAATCATTCAAAGCTCTCCTCTTTGTTAGCGATTATTTCACATTTGATTTGATCTAAATTCGTGTCTAAATTCAGTCAATAACTAAGTAATAACAGATGAAAACAATGTGCAAATGAAAATTTGGAGCAAATATTCCTATTGTGAAACACTTATTCTTCTTCTGCCTCTTCTTCTTCGTGTCCTTCATCTATGCTTTCGGTGCTTTCCTAAGGAAAATAGATTTTTCATTTTTACTCTGATTTAAGAGGATTTTCAGATAATTCCATTTTAATTGAGACAAAAGGACTTTCAATAAAAACATTTTTGTGAAAACAATATTTTTATTTTTCAATTGACTTTTCTTTAACTCCCTTTTCATAGAAATCACTTAATCTTATATAAAATTCTATAAAAAGATGGGTCAAACTCGATAATTTATTAGCTTGTTTGTTTGTTACATCATTTTTGGTTTGTGTTTGAATGTCTGGGCGGATGTCACAACTTATTTGTTATTTTTCAGAACAATATTAAAAATAGACAATTATTTTTCAAATGAGTGATAAATAATGACATTTGTTGTTAATTTTTAGGTTAGGTATGGCGTGAATGAAACCAAATTGTATTTTATTATTAATAAAAATATTTGTCTTATTCTTATTGCAAAAAATATGCAAAACCCTAAAAGTTATTATTAAAACATGTTATTAGTTTTGTTTCAATTCTAGACTACAAGTCTTTGCAATAAACTTGAACTTAAACTTGAAAATTATGAAAATTATTTCAGATTTCAATTACATTTTAACACAACTTCGCAAATGTGAGACTCATTTGAATAGAGATTTGTTTAAAAATCACTTTTAAAATGTATTTTAAATAATTTGAAATTTATTTTATTATTCTTGACTGAAGTAAAACAAAATTCATTTCGATTATAAACTTCTTGATGTTATTGCAATGCATTTGAATGAATTATAATTAATTTTAAGCATGTTTTCAATGAAAGGCTTTTCAAAGATTTCTGTTGAATTGAAAACCAAATTTGAGACATGTTTTCAAAGATGAGATTTCTTTTGATTTGGTTAACACTGCTTTTAGTGAGAAGTCAATCAAATTAACTAATCTTTTATATTCTGTGTATTCATTGAAAATATAAACGAAAAATCTTTTTTGATTTTCTTTCTTTGAATTGATTTGCGATTGTATTTCATTAAAGAATTAATTAATTTTAATCACGTTTTCAGTAGAATTAGATTTCATACAAAAAGCAAAGAATTTGAATCAATTGTGAAAATATTCAACAAAAAAGATATAATTTTTGAAATTAAATTCAATAGAATATTGTATTCAAAAATAATTTAATTTCAGGAGATTTTCCACAATTTGTTAATTCATTGCAGGTTTAAAATTTTAAATTAAGTTTTGATTGATCATCCCTGGCTCCTTTTAGTATCATTATTTTCCACCAAATTTATTACTTATTAACAGATAATTAATCAAAATATCGTTATTTGAATTAAAAACTCAATTAAATTATTTTAATTCAAACCTATTTTTGATTTTTCTAAAAAATCAATATTTAATTTATATTATAATTCTGATTAAAAAATAAAATCCAAGGATAAAAACAATAATAAACTCAATTTAGAAGAGTTTTGATCCAAAAGCGATGAAATACTATTATTATTCCAATTACTTTGATATCAGATTAGAGTAAAGTAAAGAATAACTGAATTTCAATAATAGTTAGGCTTTTAATTTAGTGATGAACTGAATGAAGTAAACCTACAGATATGAAAACCTAATAACCTGTCAGTCCTTCAATTAATTTATGCTAAACACTACCAAAAATACTTTTTTAGGGCTTATTTTCATAAATAAATCAAAATATTTAGATAGACATGAGATTTATTGGAATTCCTATGGAATGTAAGCCCTCTTATCACCGGCTTTACCGAAAGATCAGTAAAATTAGAATCCATTGATTGAAAAAATGATTTGTTTCACAGATTAAGAATAAATAACTTTTTTTCATCAATTCTTCGCCGAATAAATTCATTTGTCATTAAATACCGAATAAATACAATAATTAGTCTCTAAATAAAGTGAAATAAAAAATAGGTTTAAAGAAAAAAAAACAATTACTCGAAACGAAATCGTTTAGACATTAATTTTTGATAATTTATTATTCAATACATAAGACAATTGATTACACACTCCGTCTAACAAATCAAAACTGAAATTATGATACAAGACATGAGTTTAGGATTCATTGGTAATTGAATTCAAAGATTCAAAATCCGTTTAAAGTTTATTCTTACAAATCTGGTACACAATTCAGAGCCAATCAATAAATAATAATAATTATTAAGTCAAGTATTCTATTGATGACATACATTCCAAGAATCAAAATCATTGGCAAAAATTATATGTATTTATAGAATATATTGAATAGAGTTTTGTTGTGCTTTTCAATTGAATTATCGGACAATCGGTTGTGCGAAGAAATACCACTATTGTTAACAATCAGGATTAGTTTCTGACCAGATTAGACAAAAGCCAATTGGATGTCAAAGAATTAGCACCACTTGATGTGCCGGTACTCATCATATTAGACATGGTTGGCAGCATCAGTAGTGTTCGGGCGTCATATCGAGGTATTAAATGCTCATAAAATTTATGGCTTAACGCCTGAGGTATTGGTTGAGAAGAGACATCGGGTAAAGTATGGATCGGTTGTAAGGAAAAGTCGTGCCTTCTTAAGGGCCCCAATGAATGAAAAGCACTGGCATAACGACTGGCCGCTAAACGCAAATCTATTAATTCTGAGGAGAGGGCGAGTGATCTCAATTTGGTCTCATTAAATGCCAGTTCGGGGGAAAGCAGTTGTCTATTGAAATACTGATGAAAAGGAATGTGAGAATTGCTTTCCGAATGTAGTTCACGATTCGGCACAATCTGTAATTGTGGTTCAGGGGTCGAAACCACTGACTCTCGGCTTTGAGCACTGGTCGACTGATGTCCTGTTTTTGAACAGCTATTGACAGACTCTATGCTAATGATCGCCGGCTTTGTAATACATTTCTCCACTTCTTGTTGTGAGCGATGAATAGCTTTCATTAGATGAACATTAATTGGTTTATGGTTTTGTTTTTTGGCTTTTCGCGGACCCCTCTCTTCCTGAACAGCTAAGGAATGGATAGGGGTTTGGGAAGAGACGTCGAAAAAGAAAAACAACTTTTGTTTTTATTCTTTTATTTGACTTTAATTATAATATTAATAATATTTTATATGAAGTTTAGTCTCACGGAAGAAGAGTTACTTAAAATTCAGAACGCATTCAATCATTAGGTAATAACTTTAATAAATATAATATCCATTCAAATAATAATAAAATTATTAAAACAAATGAGAAATAAGAAACAAATATCGCAACAAAACATGATTTGCAAACATATAACACAATACATGCAATCAATTGATTGCAAATGAGAACACCTGACGTTATATCGAAGAATAATCATTAAATTTAAATAATCATTAAGTAAACAACGGTTTGCATACCATAGCGGTTCATATTCACGAGAAAACATTTCTGGAGCCGACACGACGGACACCAATTTCGTCGGGCTTTGTCTATAATGCACTCATTAGTGCCGGCTTTTAATTATAATTAATTAAAATTTAAGTTAATTAATCATTTCATTCAAATAAGCCTTACTTATACATCGATAGTTGACTTTACGTCTGATACTTCTCTTGAAAAAACAGGAACAGCCGTCACAGCAGTAGACGCCGTAATGTTTTCTTTTATAATAACCAAGATTTTAATTTAATCTTTTTTTCAATTTTCAAAAATATCAGTAAAACTTTTCAATTAAAGTAATAAATATCTTAAAATTGAATAACAAATACAATACCCATAAGATTTATCGCCACAGACCTCACAGGCCACTGGCACTGGTAATGTTCGGCCCATTGTTGCAAGAGGTAGACCTATCGCACCGACAGCTCAAGCAATAAAACTGGGTTTCGGCAAAAATGGTTACCATTATATGGCTGACGGAAAAAGAGTGGCAAAAGTTTTTTGACAAAAAAAGTGGTGTTTATGTCAACCAAATCAACGCCTATTCGTCAGTTGAGGCCAACGAATAAGAAATATATTCAAAGCAATTGACGAAATGTGATCTTAAAAGATCTAATCAATTATTAATTTGTTTTCAATGCTCTTTTAAATGCACTACTGATCGCTACTTTGATTTCAGGTGCAGTTCCCCACTGTCTCTCTCCCGCGCTCTATGTGTGAGTGCTTTCAAACCAATAGATAATAGACCCGTCTCTTAACTAATGGATATAAACTGAGCGATGGATTAATGAAACAGAACTAAAATAATTGTTCGGAAACAGAGAGCGGTTTGTCTGACACGACACCAGGCAGTCAGACAAAAGGACAATCGACTGATACCGATATTCTTGGAAAGAGTAGAGCGCAGAGTGTGTTGTAATGAAGAGGAGAATGATTTGAATCATGCAAACTCTTCATCACATGTGAAACACTCCGAGAATTTAGTGAAAGCATTGAAAGCCATTGAAAGCCAATTGCATTCAATTATTCATTTAGTAATTGAATAGCGAAGTAATTCTATATAAGTTAATCATTTATATATCTGATGGATAATTCTTGGCTCAGTTTAGAGCTCAATCAAAAGCTCAGCACATTATGCGTTGCACTATCAATGCATGTTAGCACGTGGCACAGGTGCACAAATAGGGTACACATTGCCAGGGGTGGTCATGCTTTGCCAGAAGAGAGTAGAAAGATTTTGATGTGCTTGATGAGCTTAATATTTAAGATTTCGGGAATTCATTCGTTAAAGTCGTGTTAAATTAAATCATTTCTCAATACTATTTGTTTCGAAAATGAAATATGAGTATGCTCAAATTGAGAGCATCCATGCAATATCAGACCCTGACCACCCACTCCAATGCTGAATATGCATTGAAAGTGAAGCACTCTTGCCTTTCAGATCATAGCCTCAAAGATTGAATAACTGTTTAAATGCATTACTGAATAATTAAAGAGAGCGACAAAATGCTGTGCCTTTCATTCAACCACTTTTGCCTCTCCAGCACTCAGCCCATTGTCGCTCAAAATTCTTGCAACTTATGGTTTTCCCATTCAATTGAAACTCTTATTTGAAAAGCCTTTTGGATAAAGTGATGACATTTTGAACTAAAGCGAAACACAACTAATCAATTAAAATATTTGTCACAACAAAACATTTTCTCAGCATTTCTATCGACAGTTTGTCCACACATTTGATGACATCATTTCTTTTGTCATCAAATATTCAGAAAAAAATGGATTTGTTTTCTCCACTGGAGTGCAAACAAAATTGTTTTCAAATAAAGTGCTAATTATTGGCGAGAGTTTGCAATTTCTCTCAAACTTTTCTTATTTGTATTTGCATTCAATTCTACTTTTCTTTCAAAACAATGGCACCAAAAAAATGTTAAATTTAGAAACACTTTAAATAAGTTTTTTATTTTGATTAGACGTCTGAGAATTGTCTTAAGTTTACTAAGGATTGAGTGAAACTTTTAATAAGTTCTAGTTTATTATTTCGATCACTTCTTTTTATTCACAATTTACTCAAATTAAAAATCTAGAGATTAGCTAATTATAGGACTGAATAAGATTTCATTCAAATCTACTTTAATTATAATTTGTTTCATCGATTATTTTTGAAGTCAACGGGAAAATCAAAATCAAATGACTGAACAATGAATTTCAAGGCTATTATTATAATCTTTATTCATTTGATTTTTATAAATAAACTCTAAATCTATTATGACTTTTGTTTTTGTTAAACCCTTACTAAATCTTTTTCATACTTTTTGAACATTGATTTTGAATCCTTTCAATGAAATACAAATATCTTTCAATTGAATTATTTTTATGAGACAACAATTTATAAATAAAATTTTCTTTGCAAATCAAAACTTGATATTAGGAAATGAACAATCTAGTTTAATCCAGCTAGATGTTTGAAACTTTAAATACACTATAATTTCATATAAATATTATCCGGATGTTTTTATTAGAATAAAATAAAAATTTCCTCAATTAGGTTTGCAATTTCATAATCTCAACTAGCAACATTTTGAATTTTAGTTTCTAAGTGCCTTATCAAACAACTAACGAGTAAGGACATAAATAACAGATATGGACAAGGCCAGTTTTTTTTAAAGTAATGTTTATTATAATCGATTTCAAATTCCTGTGGTTTTTGACTTGAAATTCAAGTTTTTTATACTGATTGTAATAAACCTTACTCTTAAAAATTTCCCATTTTTCCAGCAAAAAAATACATTTGATTTCATGAAATGCGTCGAAAATTTCTTCAAATATTTCTTCAAATATGACTTCAAATATGACTACAATTAAACCCAAACATTAAGACTCAAAACCACACAAAATGCTCTGATTTTCATACGTAAGGGGTTATTGACTCTGAAATCTAACGCATTTACAAACTGTGCTATAATTTCATTGTTTTAACAAAATTTCTCCGAAAAAATCAGAATAAAACTCAATTTGACAGCACTTCTAATATCAGGTAATGTTTTTATTCTTTTTATTTTAGGTTCAAATTGTATCAAAAATGGTATTAAATATATCACTCAAACAATTGACTCTAAATTCATGTTTCAATTATAGCCTATATTTTCTATCAAACATTTGAAAGATTTTGATTCAAAACCAATTTTGTTAAAAAGTTTTAATATTTTGCTTAACAAATAAAATATAAGAATAGTCTTTCAAATCAAAGTGAAAGATAATCCAATACATCAATAGAAGAGGTGTTAAAAAAGGTCTGAAATGCGTGACTGACTTAACAATTCTGATCTCAAAAATATATTCTGAGGAATAATAAGAAGATATTTGTATGAAATCAGAATATTTTTGTATTAAAATTATTTCATTCATTCAAATACTTGATTCAAAACTCTATGAAAACGTCTTTAATTTGAATTTTAAATTTTACACATTTATACCAAACTTATTATTCATTGAATTTTTATTCAATTGATTGAAACTATTTATATTCAATATAAGTTCACTTTCGATATGTAATTAATTTCTGCAATTCATCATGGTCAATACAAAGATACATTGAATCTAACCTTATTAAAATCCGAGTATGAAAGTTATCTGACATTGCGAGCGATGGCTCTCATAAAGCAATGCTCTCATATCTGAAACATGTGCTGATTATGTGGTAGTCCTCAAACAATTGTCTCCCAATCGATATAAAAGTGCGAAATTGTTTTTGAGTTCATTAACACAAAATCAATACTTTAATCGATTCTAAGAAAGGGTTTGTTATCTAATCGAAGGCAATGACTCTATTTATATGTCAATGTCTTTCACTTACAGCTGATTCTCGATCTAAACACCAGAACAGAAAAGGAGTAAATATTCAATTTTCAGGTAAAAAATAAGAAAATTTGTCAAACAAATTACTCGATGAAAATTTTCCACCGAAACTAATCAACCATTTGTTTGACCGAAGAGTTTATTAGGACTTCTGCTACCAATAAACTAATTAAACACTTTTCAAATCAGCACTTCTTATCTCTATTTGAAAGGGAATGCTATCAAAGAATTTCTCGCTTTAATTAGTCTCTCATTTACTGAAATTTGTTTCAAATATTGAAAACCTACTCATTATTCGCTTATTTACAACCAATTTCACGAAATCTTTAGGCTTTCTTTGAAAAACAACTCAATTGACGCCGATTTTGATTATTTTTGTCTAAAAAACATTGAACAGCAAACAAGAGGCTAAGTTTCACATCTCTTATGTCAATAATTATGTGATACCTGTTCTCAGCTCATCACTAAATAATGACAATAAAATTTGATAAAACGATATAACATTTAATTACTTTTTTATTACTCTTTAATAATATTATATAAATGAAAGCGAATGTAATTTAAGTCAAACAGAAAATAGTATTTTCTTTACAGTTTGTGTGTCTATTCAGTGCTTATTCTGTGCCGAGATTTTTATGACAACATTCCTAATTTACACACACTCTGACACTGAACTCAAAGTACACTCAGTTTATAGTTGTGCCCAACAAGTCAATCGCCAAGGTAATTTATCACAGGTAAAATTAAATTTATAATCAAAGTGTATTAATTAGAACTTTCCTTCATATAAAAGTTGATGGACTCTTTTGATTAATATATTTACGATTAGACAACAATTAGCAAGTAAATGGCAGAGAATCTATACCTTGACAAGTCTCATATTTACGCTATAACCTTGTTAAGAAAATATATTTTCCCAAAATTAACCTTTGTTTGTGTAGTGAGACAAACCTCACAGCGGTTTATTTTAATCACTTTTTTGTGTACTGGTATCTAATTTTAGGGACGAATTAAAAATACTTTTGGTTTAAGTGTCAACTATTTCTCAAATATCTGTGAGAGTTATGCCATTGTTATCCACTTTTCAATACTTTCCACGAATTTAATAGGAATCTGATTCAAAATTATTATCAATTAAACAATTATATGACTGCTCTGTTTTATGCATTCCCTTCTCAGACCCTTATTCTCCCGACTTTTTAATAGACAACAAGCGTTGTCTCCTATTCTGTGCTCCAATAAAAATGAATATTTTCTTAACATTTATCTCAATAACAATTAAAATAACAATTTTATTGCCATTTCTTTTCTGATAGCAATAGTCTAACTGAAGTCAATAAAAACTGAAGAGGAGTTCAGAGGATAGCCTCAAAAGGCTTGCATTGAGTCAGTCATACGATTGAAGTCCACAGAAATGCTTTGGAATATTAGTAAAAATAAATTGTTTTCCTAATTAAGTGAACAATCATTTCATATCATTTGAAGACTGATTATTGACTAAAAGCAATCATATTCTGGTCATAAAATGGATTTCACAAAATTGATCACTAGAGAAAATCCATACGACCGAGCCAATTTCATAAATAGAAACTTTTTCTGGTAGGTAATCCTTCAATTCTCAGCCAGAAAACAATATTATAATTGTTATCATCTCATAATTGATGAGACAGTTATACACTATTAAAACTCAATTGTTTTTTATTTTTATTATTTTAATTGCTGTACACAACTAACTGAACTGAATTATGCTGTCCCATCATACGCATAGGTGGGTCAATCCCTTATTATACCGTGGCTACAAAAACGAGTTAAGTGTTGGTGACCTCTACAAGAATCCCAAAGTCGACTCATCCGAACGGCTCGGAAAGAAACTCAATGTGTAAGTCTTGGCTATTATTCATTCAATTTCTTTCAAAGACTAGTTTAGTTCAAAGACTATATTCTTGCATAAAAATTCATCTTTTTCTTTGATAAGGAGTGCGAAAACAGTTTTTCAATTTATTTATAAAACTATTTCTCTTAATTTTATTCTTGATATTCTCGAAGACCTGATATTTTAATTTAAAACCTTTTTATATAATCTTTCTTTACTTGAGATTAAAATTTAAATAAAAGTTTTATTTGTTTTGATATATTATTCGCACAATTAAGCAGAAAATTGAGGTTCTGTTCCCTTATTCTGATCCCTTATTCACGAATAACTCGATAAAAATCCAATACATTTCACACTAATATCAGATACAAAACATATTCAATAAATATTAGTTTTCAGAATCAATATTCAATTCAAAAATATTTTGTTAACAAAGGATTAAAATGTAAACAATTTTGTCATTCATTGACTTCTTATTAGTACACTTCAGGCCTTCCAAAGAGGCATTACTTTGAGATAACATTTCCATACATTATATAATAATCATATCAATGGCACACAATTATCTCATGTCGTCTCAGATCACTGTATTAATCTTCAATTCCTTCAATCTTGGCAAATATTAAGTACTGAGTCAATTCAAATCAATTACTTTTCTGTTTCTCTTTAATTAGTCTTAAATCTCACTAAAAATTGAATTATTTTTAAGAGTCGTCCCACTTATAGTCATTTTTTTATTCCTCACAAATGCCGAATACAGGGCAATCCAAAATAGCCCTTCCCTTCTGCAATGTAAACTATTTACAGGATAAATTTTTAATATTCAGACAAATCTTCAATCAAATGACTCTTTATATCAAACAAATTCTGAATTCAATGAGAAATAGTGAGTAAATTGAATAATAACATAATTTTCAATTCAAAGGGAAATACATGTATATTGTTATCACTTCTATTGTTATTTAATTGAAATCCAAATCAATTGATAACATATTCTTTCGATTCTTTATTAATACCTTCTGAGAGAGAAATTTACAAAATGATAGCTTATTATTGGAGTCTATTAAAAAAAATAATGACTTTTATGTGAATTTCACCTATCAATAGAATCAAGATAAATACCAAACACACTTAGAAGAGCTTTTCAAACAAAAAGCTAATAATCTTTAATATTTATCGCAATATTTAATAATAATTTGAAAAATATTTTGAAATTTCGATCGCAATCATAATCGGGGTTAAAATTCTTAAAAATGATAATAAAGGCTAAAAATTATTCAAGAATCAACTGATAGCTATAAATACAATTTCTTTAAACTAATTCTGAATTATTGATTCACACAAATAACTTATTAATAGAAATACAGTGAAGAAGATATCGATAACAGCCGTAAAAAATTCATAATAAGTATGTTTAAAAGCATACAAAAAGTTCTCAAAAACTAGTTTTCATTTATTGATTGTCTTTTTTCTGTTCATATCTTGTATTGAGTTTTCATAAATCATTTCTTTTCACTACAATTGCGATAATATTCACACATAAATCAAAATATTTATTTTTTTTCAATTTCTTACTTTTTATTTGAACTTTTGATAAGCGAATGGGAAAAAGAGCTCAAAAATGGCAAACGAAAGCCTAGTCTACTCCGGGCTATTTTACGGGCGTTCGGCTTCTGGTACTTCATGTCCGGCTCGTTATCCATTTTATCAGTAATGAAATCAAATGCGTGAAAAGTAAACCCCTTATAAATTAATTTCATTTTTAATAACTTGGAATAAAGGAAGGGATAGTGAGGACACTCCAACCCATTGCTATGGGATATATGGTTATGTTTTTAGAAAAATATGACAACGGAAATGGAAAAGAGGAGTACCTCGATCTTTTTTATGTGATGGCGGCGATGATCCTCGTGTTTGGGATGATTTACATATTCTTATATCACCCGTACTTTTTTAAAATGTCCAGAAAAGGAATGCAATTGAGGTTCGACTCTATGTTTATAAAACCCATTATTACTCTACTTTATTAAATCTCGATTAGGATCGCCTGTTGTCATCTGATTTATAGGAAATCACTTCGACTCAGCCATAAAGCAATGGGTCGGACAACAGTGGGCCAAATGGTTAACCTCATATCGAATGACGTCAACAGATTCGATAACTCTCTTATTTTCATTCCGTTCATTCTGACCGGTCCTCTACAGACCATCATTACAATAGCCTATCTATACTTTATGTTTGAGTGGTCAGTGTTTGTGGGCTGTTCGGTACTCTTGGTGTATCTTCCCTTCCAGATGTATATGGGAAGCCTGTTCTCTGTACTCAGGGCTAAGACCGCAATACTGACCGACGAAAGAATAAGACTAATGAACGAAATAATGCCTTCAATGAGAGTAATAAAAATGTATACCTGGGAGAAACCATTCGCCAAACTCGTTGAGATCGCCAGACGGCGTGAAGTGGCAAAGATCAAAGTTACTTCACTTCTAAGAGGTGTCAATATGGCCCTGTTCTTTGTTTCGGCCAAGGTCATCATATTTTTGTGTTTTGTTGTATTTATTCTGAACGGCGGACAAATAACCGCACAGAATGTGTTCGTCGCTATCGCACTGTTCAACAATTTGAGAACAAGTCTTACACTGTTCTTCCCTTACGGCATATCTCAGGGTTCAGAGGCTCTCATATCAATGCGAAGAATTCAGGTATTTATCAAATTTATTAAAATAATTACATTAATTGTATTAATCTTTTGAATCAAATTCCAGGAGTTTTTACTTTTGGAGGAAAAAGAATTGGAATCAAAACATATCGATAAAAAACAGGACATTAATAATTCGGATGACGCCGGGGTCTGGTTGAACAAAATGAATGCTTCCTGGGCTGTAAGTGGAGAGTCAGAGCCAACCCTTAAAAACATAACGTTTGGTGTAACTCCGGGACAACTGATTGTAATCGTCGGTAAAGAAATCAATGATTTAATTACAAGAAACAAATTTTATTTAAAATTCATTTGAAGGTTCGGTCGGTTCGGGAAAGAGTTCTATTTTGATGAGTGTTTTATCGGAAATACCAATTATTTCGGGTCAGATGAAAGTGAGAGGCAAAGTAGCCTATGCCAGGTATCCACTCATCCATATATCAACTCAATGCGATCGTTAATGTGATTCCCTTTTGCACTGGTAGTCAGCAAGCCTGGTCTTTTGCCGGCACTGTAAAAGAAAATGTGCTTTTTGGCAGTACTTATGACGAGGAGAAGTACAAAAAAGTTCTTCACGTCTGTGCTCTCGAAAAGGATATACAACTGTTTCCTTACGGTATTCAACACTTTATTGTTATTCTTGTTATCAATGCTTTCATTTGATTACTCAACAAATCAGGCGATCAAACAATAGTTGGTGAGAGAGGAGTGTCATTAAGTGGTGGACAGAAGGCGCGTATCAATTTGGCCAGGGCGCTCTATTGCGACGCCGATATTTATCTATTGGATGATCCGCTCAGGTATAAAAACTATGGATTAATTTGAAATTTAAAGTCAATTATCAAATACCAGTGCCGTCGACTCCGCCGTTTCTAAGCATATATTCGAAAAGTGTATTCGAGGCTATCTTAAGGAAAAAGTGGTACTTCTGGTCACACATCAGCTTCAGTTCATTAGGAATGCACAACAAATACTTGTCTTGAAAGACGGCTGCATTCATGGGTTGGGTAGTTATCCACAACTCATTAATTCTGGAATTGATTTCATCAAAATGAGTGGTGAAGAGAAGGAGAAGACCGTCAAAGAAGATACGAAGACTCGAACTGGTTCTATGACTAAGACGGGTAGTTTCAGACAGTCTTCTTTGTCTATTTCGTCCACACATTCAGCAGAAATGGAAGAGAACTCCAATTTCATCGAAGGAGAAACGGCTCAAATCCAAAGGGGAGAAATGCAAAAAACCGGATCAATTAAAGCCGCCATATATTGGCTTTATGTTAGATCTGGAGGAGGAGTCTTTCTAATGATTCTTTTGATCCTTTCCAATATCTTGACACAAATAT
Source organism: Edwardzetes edwardsi (assembly GCA_034693445.1). Classification (NCBI taxonomy): domain Eukaryota; kingdom Metazoa; phylum Arthropoda; class Arachnida; order Sarcoptiformes; family Ceratozetidae; genus Edwardzetes; species Edwardzetes edwardsi. The sequence continues at coordinate 19,174 of JAQFXL010000057.1, read as the reverse complement.
TATTCAATGGCAGCGATTACTTCCTTTCCCTCTGGACTGATAAGGAGAGGGGACAACCAGTGCGGTGGATCGAATCACTTCATCGCAACAGTCTTATTATTATTTTTGCAGTACTGGTCGCCGCTCTGTTCGTATTTTCATTGGTCAGAACCACAATATTTTTCACAATATGTATGCGTTCGTCCATTACTTTACACAACCGTCTCTTCGAGAGTGTGATCAGAGCTCCGATTTATTTCTTCGATAACAACCCAATCGGTGTTCTTCTTAACCGTTGCTCTCGAGATATGGGACTAATCGACGATATGGTGCCGCCGACAGCCTTCGACGCAATCGAAATATTCGTCCAACTCTTTGGTGTGATAATAATGGTCGCGATTATCAACTTTTGGATAGCAATTCCAACTTTTCTTTTGATGATTTTCTTCTACTTTTTGCGCCGATATTACATAACGAGTGCCCGAAGTATCAAACGATTGGAAGGCATCACAAGAAGTCCAGTGTTCTCCCATTTGGCCAATTCCTTGTATGGATTGGCAACTGTCCGCGCATTTGGCGCACAGCCTACTTTTGAAAAGAAATTCGATGAATACCAGGACAGTCACACCAGTTCCTGGTTTTTGTTCATTTCGGCCGCGCGTTGGTTCGGTATTGTCTTGGATTGGATGTGTTGGATATATCTGATGTCAGTGACAATCGCTATGATCTTAAGTCGCACTTTTCTGTCGTCCAGTGAAATCAGTCTCGCCATCTCCTCTGCCATATCCCTGAGCGGAATGTTTCAGTGGGGGGTCAGACAGTCAGCAGAACTCGAAAGTCAAATGACTTCCGTCGAGAGAGTCGACGAATACAGTCATTTGGAACCTGAGAAGAACTTGGAGTCCACTCCAGACAATAAGAGGCCGCCCATAGAATGGCCAAACAAAGGGGCAATTGTTTTCACTGATGTCAGTCTTCAGTACAATCCAGAAGATCCTCCAGTCCTTAAGAATTTGTGTTTCTCTGTCAAAGGTATGGAAAAAGTTGGAATTGTCGGTCGAACAGGTGCTGGAAAGTCATCAATGATATCGGCTTTGTTCCGAATGTCACCTCCGACTGGAATCATGGAAGTCGATGGCATCGACACCTCATCTATTAGTTTAAGTGATTTGAGAAACAAAATATCAATCATACCTCAGGACCCGGTCTTGTTTGCCGGTCCCGTCAGACGCAATATCGATCCTTTCAATAATCATACGGACAAACGTTTGTGGGAAGTGCTCGAAGAGGTTCGTCTCAAAGACGCTGTCATAGATTTGGCCGGAGGTCTGGATGCAGATATAGCGGAAGGCGGATCCAATTTTAGTGTTGGCCAAAGACAACTGATATGTTTAGCTCGAGCTATACTCAAACAGAATCGGGTTCTTGTCTTAGATGAGGCCACGGCTAATGTCGACCCTAAGTATGTCTTAATTCATATATTTATTAGTTTTCGTTAATTAAGAGTCAAATTCATTGAAACCGATTGACATTCAATTCAATGAACGAGTCGTTCAACAAATAAGATTCAACTCATTTTGATTGTAAATAGATATTCAGTTATTTGACCAGATATTACCAAGAATAGACTTGAAAGTACAGGTCATAAGAAAATGAATGTAAACGTTTTTGAAATTAGCTGGTCAAGTTATTAACATGCAAGAATGAAATATTCTCAAACGAATTTAATCTTTGTTTATCAACTTAGAAATTAAAAATAATTAGTTCCTGCAACATCAAATGTAAAATCAAACTTAGCTAGATCAGGTTAATTTTGAAGTTGACTGAAAACAAACGAAGGAATTCAAAAATGAGAAAGGTTATTTTTTCAATAATTCATTTTATTCAACAAATAGAATAGTCATTAAACATGAATCACAGTATTCAAAATATTGACAAGAATATATTTGTATCTATGAATTACCAATCACAATTTGAAATTATGGCAAAGGTAATTGTAATTCTTTGAATAATAAGGCGGTGCTCTTTAAAGTTGTGTTCGTGAAAGACCACGAATATGTTTTCCGTTAGAGTGGATAATAATATCAATTATTAATAACATAAATAAATATTTTAATGTAATCTTAATATCAAATTAAAGGACTGATTCACTCATACAAAACACGATTCGGGAAAAGTTTGCCGAATGTACTGTTCTGACGATAGCGCACAGACTGCACACCATTATGGACGCCGATAGGGTGATGGTGTTGGACGCGGGCAAACTCATTGAATTCGACGAACCACACCTTCTTCTACAGAATGAGAACGGATTGTTCGCATCGATGGTCAGAATGACTGGTAAAGGAATGGCTCAAAATCTTAAGGAAATGGCAACGATTTCTTACGACAACAAACGCAATGAATCGCCATTTCATAGGTTTCAGATCTCAGACATCAAAGAAACTTTGGCTAAGGAGTCACCAAAACACGACACTCTCATTGAGAGTGCAGAACAGGATGAAAGTGAAGACCAAACTGATGACAGTGCCAAACGAGAATCCACTGAATTATAATCAAGAATATATTATGACTCAAATATTAATGATTTGGGTTTCAAAACAATTGTTTTTTAAGGCCCAGAGATGTGAAGACATTTTCGTCTTGTATTCCGTGATTTTCGTCTCCCCTTAAAGTTATGAACGAAAAATAAATTTAATTTTTTTAATTCAAAACTCATTTATTTCAATGAAAGAAGAATTGTTATGAATATTGTGTTTCATTACTCATTCTGCATGGGCTCCGGTAGGACTTTATCAAAGCCTACTTTACCCAACAGATAATATGTGGGTTGTTTTCCACGACCTGTGAAATCAAAACCATAAAACTCGTTATTATATTCATTGTTTAAATTTATAGATTAGATAAATATATTTCTAAAATTAAAATCCATTTTTCAATAAAATCTTGTATTAATCGGAAATTTGATACCTGCTCGATTTTATTTCATTTCAAAAGATTTGCTAATAATCTTAATAGATTTTAAAATTTAGAAAATGTTAAGGTTATGCAAAGGTTTGTCACTCATTTCTAAATAACAAAACTACCTTTGTAATCGCTTACTTCATTGAGTAACTGACCTTTTAGTGTTATCTCTCCTCTGTATTGAATAATGTATTCTCCGGTTTGTCTCAATTTTTCTTCAGTGGATTTGCTTATATGTATTCGATAGGATCTACCCCTGAATTATGAGCAGAATATGAAAATTCAATTTTAAATTACATTTTTCATTTCAAAAATAAAATTTCTATAAAAATAAGCGATTTTTCAATTTGAAAATCGCCTGAATTTGAAAACAGGAATAAAAAAATCCAATTGAAAGTTATGTAACTTTTGAGACATACGTCGACTCAAGTCTTGAGGCAATATTGACGGCATCACCAAATAGACAATATCTTGGATTAGTATTTCCGACAACTCCGCCAACAACTGATCCTTTTTTCATAATATGTGAAAACATTGGGAAAGAAAAACCAAAACAAAAATCAATTTTTATGTTATGTTATGAGACATAAGTTATAAGAAACAGATGTGTTGTAAACGGAATTCAAATTATGTTTCATTTGATTTGAATGAGAAAAATGTGAAAAAACAAAACTGAAGTCCATTTTATTCTATATTTTTAGTAACAAATGTTTTGACAATTTGTGTGTCTTTTAGACTTAATGGCAAACCTGAATGCACTCCGCATCTCAGCTGGAGGGGAACGGTAGGCATGTGTCTCATCTTGAATCTGACACAAAAATGTAAAACTTCCAGAGCCATAGATGCTATTTGTTCGGCATGGTCAGTGTTCCTTTGAGGCAGACCTGTTTGAACAAAATTATTACATGAATCAGTCAAAATGGAAATTCTTATACTGAGCAATAATTAATTGAACAATCCTTGAATTAGCATGCTTGTTCACATTTCCCAATCGATTTTTGGATGAGATGCCGTTCAGTTCCTTAAGCTCTGTCTCTAGCATTGGTCTCGCAATGGATACCCATTTTTGAGTCGAGTGTTTATCAACAATAATGAGTAAAGAGAATGACTGACAGAAAAGATAATTGTTTCTTAAGTCCACAGCATTTAAGTCTTGTAATCAGTGTTTGCAATACAAATACTTAACTAAACTAATTGTAAAACATTTATCTCTTAAATGACGTAATTATCTCTTTTTTCTTAACAATTAATACTCTTTTCCGCGAATTTCAGTCAAACTTCGGATAAAAGTCCGAATTAAAGGCAAAGAATAAACGATAAATTTGTTCCCAAATCCTTTGAATCGATCCCAACTCACGAAACATACAAAAAATATATTCAGAGTAAATAGAAAATCACCAGACACAACCATATAGGCGTCGCCAATGGTCTCAACTTTATAGACATTGAATTCTTGTAGTATTTCATCGAAGGCTGAGTAGAGATCGTTGAGTATTGTTATCACTTCTAAAGGCTATTCAAAAGATATAAGATTTACTTTGACTTAAAAAACTTTTAATTGTCAAGTGATGAGGTCATACCTCACTGTAAGCGGCGATTGTGGTGAAGCCAATTATATCACTGAAAAATATGGTCACGTCATCGAACTTTTCCGGCTGAACGACAATACCATTCTTGAGATTCTCTGCCACTAACCTGAAAGAGATGAACAGGAATTCCGTTTTGATATTCATATAAATTTTGTGCTAAAAAATAGCCATACATTGGAAGCATTCGATACAAAAGCGACTCGGCCCTTTTCCTTTCTTCCTCTAATTGAATTGTCCTTTCTTCAACTAATTCTTCCAAGCAGGTGGAATACTTTTCTATTTTCAAAAGCATCTGGTCAACTAAACTCCTTTCCCTAAATATGATCAAACAGTAAATCATTTTTAATTTAAATGTTTAATAAAATGATAAATATGTTGTGTTTTGGGCACAACTGTGCGTAACAGTCGACTGAGTACTCATTTAATTATTTGCTTGACTTTTGTCATCTAAATTCAAAATCAGTTCAAAAACTAAAATAAAGTAATCTATGAAATGAAATGAAATTATTTATATTATTTCCTAATCTCTCCACTCATTTATTACAGAAATTATGAGAATTCTGGAACAAAAATCTAGAACAGGAATTATCCAAGATCAGTCTGTTCAGTAGAATTTAATGCTCATTAACTGTCAATGGGGATTTAGCTAAATATGGCTTTAGTATTCACTTTTCAGTCTATCAAGATAAATGACAAGTTGAATGATGGAAACAAAAAAAAATAAAGAAATATCTTACGAGCGAAGATACCTTTCACCCAGATACTTTTTGAATTCATCAGCAATTCTTTCAAAAGTAGGCCTGTCTTCCGGATCCTCTGACCAGCAGTGCTGAGTCAGTTTGAAAATGTCTAAGGGTATCGTCTCTTTTGAATGTGTTTTGAATTCATTTGGAATTAACTGCGGTCTGAATGAAGGGGAGGCATATTTGACTCTTTCAATGATATTCATTGAAGACAGATATCCGAAAGTCGAATAGGGTTTGTCTCTGAGGAGAATCTCTTGCAATATAATTGCAAAACTATAAACGTCACCCTTTTGAGAGCTATACCAAAAAGGCTGTTTCAAACGAAGCAGTTCCGGTGCGAACCATAACAAGTCATTCAATTCATAGCATTCAATGCTATTTAATGACTGAATTTTTCTGAATTTGTTTAAACCAAAATTCGTAATCTTTAATAACCATCGGCTGTCAATAACACAGTTATTTGAGTTCAGATATCCATGAGTTTTGATTGCAGAGTCGTGCAAATATGTCATTCCCTTTATAAGGAAAAAAAGTTCCAAGATTAGTTTGCACTCAGATTATTAGTGACGTAAATTCAGTCATAAAAACATTCAATTAAAAAAAAGATGAAAAGTTGATCTGATCTAACAGTTTCGCAATATATTGAAAATAACTTATTTATACCCGTATTATATCTCCAATGAGTGAAACTTTGAAGTTCCAGTCGAGTTTGATCTCGGTTTTGGTGATGACTTCTGCTAATGTTCCTCGACTACAGTACTCCCAAACAAATATATAGGAGAAGTTGTTTTGAATAGTGCTTTGTACTAAAGCCATAAATTTAGTCAAATTCTCGTGTTTTAAACGGTAAAGCTGTAGGAGATGTCGAAAGGCTAGAGGCCTCACATCTTGTCTTACAAGAGGCAACGAATTGCGATGACATCGAGATGACGAGCTGTGAATTATTGGCTTAATGTTTACTATTTCTCCCTGAATATTGAGCAGATATTAAATGAAAAAGAGAAATGAATGTCAATTCAAATATGAGTTAAAGAAATCGAAATATTTTCTTAGTCTTGAATTTTCTGTTTGTAAGTCAAATAGATTTTACCCTCAGTTTAGCCGTAAATTTGGTATTCAAAGTGTTTTTACTGATTGATGTCATCGAAGTTGGCGTCGGAGTGTTGTAACCGCTACTCATTTGACAGTCAATCATTTCCAAGTCGGGTGATTTCAGAATTATGTGCCTGAGCAATCGTTGTTCATCTTTTTTCCTGCTATTCAGGGACATTTGAGTAGTTTTATCAGTATTTAAGATATCATTCACATAACATATGAAACGATTGAATTGTTTCAAAAAGAAAAGACGAAAACAACACATATTTAAAGCCGTTGTTTGACACTTAAGGTTCAGAAATACTATTTGAATATTCAGTTATTCTTTAAATAACTCTGAGACTGAAGAATATTATAATGAATATAAGTCTCATCTCAAGTGGAAATGCGCAAGGTTGTTGTATAAGAATACATCTACATGAACAAAATGTGATTCACCCAACCGAAGATTGATTGCATTCAATAAGTCTGAACAAGCTTAATTAAATTCCAATTAATTCAAACCATAACATAATTAAATTCCTAAAGTGATTAAACTGAATATTGCAAAACCAATATTGCATTTGCAGCTGAGTCAATCTATTGATAATTTATTGTGTCTGATATCTTGCCCATCCCTGATCTTGACGATATTTTGAGAAAGCTCTTTATTGTCATTGGTTTTAGTCGATTGAATATAAACGGAAATCAAATGACTGTTAACTCCTTTTGATATTTTTTCAACTGTGATATAAATAGTCTATTCCTCTCCCAAAAGGATTTATTTGTGAAAATTGACGCAATATTACCAATCGTTTATCACAACTTTTTTCTATATAAAGAACAGGCGTCTAATCTTTAGGACAGGACTTATAATGGAGTCAAGACATGTAATTTTTCTTTTATTATTTGTGTTTTCCCTCCTTTTATAACTGAGAGCTTTTCAAATATGAATCCTTACAACTATTTATACCAAAAATATTCTTTTGTGTGAAATATTGATGAATTTTCAATGAATTGCAGGATATTTTTAGACTCAATTTCAATTCACTTTCAATCTATTTTCTTGCCTTTTATTTAAAAAAAAATTTCATTTAAAATATTTTTTAAAAAATTATTAAATTACCGAAAAACTATTCCAATGAATACGAATGTCATCACAGAGGACAGGCATAAGACCAGCACAAGTATCTCTTTGCTGAAGATAGAAATCCTTTCCGCTGTGATATAGAGGAAAGTCGTTTTATCAATGATTTGCAAAATCAATTAATTTGTTGTAAGCAATGAACTACTAATTTGTGGTAAACCTACCGATAAATCTGTTTACACTTTTGATGTCATTAATAACGACGTGATGACAGTCTGAGTCGAATAGACACTCGACGTCCGGTTCGGTCAAATTGATTAGGCTTTGGATATCAATCTCATAACTCATGTAATTGACATCTAATTCAGTTATTGCTGTAATTTTAGTGCAATCAATGCAATAAACAGAGTATTGAAGAGAGCTTCGACCGTATCGTTTCTTTTGGACTTTATGTCCACTAATTGTCTGACTTGTTTTCATCTCAAAAGTATCGAAGAAGTTTTGACAGTCGTTTGTTATATTCTTCTGACATCTGATTGAGATCAAAGTTCGAGCTATTTCTGGATACATGTCTTCGTTTGTCTGCAAATCAATTTCAATATTATATTTCAAAGAAGTTAAGAACAAATCAAAACCCAATTTTCAAGAATTTTGAAAATATCCACAAATAACTTTAATCCATGTCATCTGAAAATCATTTAAACAAATTCAAGTCCTTAGTCTCTAATATAGTTTGAATCTAGATTAATTATTTTGTATATAATTATATCTTTGCTTTGATATTATTTCAATTAAAAGCGGATTAAAATTTGATTAGATTTCGACTAATTGTTAAACAAGAATATTATGTCTAAAAATAAATTATTCAAACAAATGATTGGAATGAACTTTCAGACAACTAGCAAATAATACTAATTCAGATTGGGTTAGGAAAAGGTCTAAATAATCAGATTTGATGTCCCATTGGAGCAATTTATTGAGAGCAGGTTCAATTTCGTAATCATTTTCGTAATCATTGGTAATAATTGATCACATCTTTTGGCAGATTTTATTTCAATTTTGAATGACCCTCAACACCATTAACTAAAGTATACTTTTTTGAACAAAGACTCAACTTATAAGTTTTCAGTGGAAATTCATTTAGTATTTTATAAACGGATTTTATATTATTCTGATTGCAATTAAAATGTACTGAAAAAGTGTTTTGATTGATGGCTGAAGTTCTGTGTACTTCACAAACGATTGCAATAAATCCTCAAATAGTATGTAATTGTCTTTTCACTGATATTTTGTGAATGAATTTCATTAAAGGCTTTAAATATAGAATAAATTCTGTATTAATATCCGAATTAAAACTCAGTTTGAATACAGAATATCACTAAAGACTGACAGAAATCAAAACGATTTTACTCATAAAAGTGAATAATATTTATGATTATTTTCATATTTAATTAATGGACTCTCGGTTTTAGATTAAATTAATTGATTACCTCATGTGTGACACTAATGTCTGTCAAAAATGAGCTCAAATTTTGTTTGTCAGTTGTATTGAAGGACGGAATCACTACCAGTTTGGGTCCCGTCGACACATTCACTGATTCTTCTATAAGTCTGAACATCTGTTTATTTATCGGATCCAAAGACAGATAGATTTGTAGCAGATTTCCGACGGCCTTCTCTTCTCTCATAATGTAATAAATTTGTTTTAAATGCCGTAAAGCTGTGGGCGTTTGTAAGTCAGTTCCTATCATTACTGCACCTGAATATCATATTTGAAATCAATTATTCATTAAATGTAATTACTCTCTATTATTTGCATCATGGTACAATTTAATAACCAATTGTGAGTAGTTCACAAATGACTGAATTTTAGAAAAGTTTACTAATCCAGGGCTATTTTTGAAAAAGGTATACATTGGTTAAGTTGAAGTCTTGGTTGTTTTAAAGGTGGTGGTTAAAGGAATCGATAGGATAGAGAATGAATAAATTTTTCAGAATAGGCTTAAGGCTCAGGTATTTGGTATTAGATTCTAAAAATATACCGAATATTCTTTTGACAAGAATTTTATGAGTAGTGGTCAGTCATCCATGAGTTATGAAATATCAACTATTCATGAAAGGGAGTCTCATTCCAAGCAATAGAGCCAACTCGAGCACAATTATCTTCAAATTCTGATAATACTCATATAATTGAATATTCAATAATGATCAAGGAGGACTTTATCAAAATGTCTAGACTTCTAATTAAATCACCTTGGGGGTTTCTACCAAATTTCAAAAGACTTGTAGCTTTACCTAAAATAATCCCTTATTAGTCCAAAATTCAAAAGTAATAAAATAAATGTCAATGAGATATTGTACTTGCGCTTATAAACCAGATCATAACTCGCTAATGCAAACCAGGCATCAGTAGTGCATTTTTAATCCTAATTTAGCCGAAATCCGATTTAAATTTAATTTTAGACATTTTCGGCTAAATTAAGGCGAGTTTACCGGATCTAAAGTAAATTAGAATTGCCCAATATTGCAACATTTACCCTGAAACTTTACTCCCCTCGAAGAGCTTGCTGGTCTTTGATCTTAACAGCCTAAAGATATTTTTCCTGACTAATTTCAAATCATATCAAGTATGTTCTTCGAGTGAATGCATTAGGTGATTGGACAATTATGTTTATCAAATATATAATTAACTTTTGCTTCAAATAATAACTCGAAAACCATTGTGACTCGAATTACAGAATATCACAAAATATTTTTTTCGGAACAATAGAGAGGAGAGATTCGCAACAAAATACAGATATTTTGAAAGACAATCATTCGAAGCATTTATGGAATGAAAATATTAATCAAATCTTTGACACAACGATTGGTTTCTCTTTTCATAAATAACTGAAAATACAATTTTAATGTTATATCAGAACAAAATGAAAAATATCAATACATGAGCTTTTGCTCAATAATTGCTCAGCTGGTCATCCAGTCTCTCTCTCTCTCTCTCTCTCTCTCTCTCTCTCTCTCTCTCTCTCTCTCTCACATGAGTGACAACTATCACAATCGATACTCACATTTGATGTTCGATGAAATAAGTTTTGACAAGTTTTTGAAATTCAGATTCGAGTCGTTATCTCCCAAAACATAAGAGCCTCTGATCTCGATATGACTTTCATAGAAGAATCGTTTGATTCCGTCGATGAAAGTGAGTGCTGAAGAGGTGTCACTAATAATCTCATTGTCTTTCATCACAAACAGCACAACAGACCTCCACTTCATTTGAAACAAGAGTTCACTCAATAAAATAATACCATTTCTATAGTTCTTGGTCAGTCTTATGAAATAATTGGAGTAATCATAATCTGCAATCAGATGTGATTTACAATTGAAAGTAATTACATATTTCTTATACAAAAGGGTCAGAATTCGAGTCAATTCACAAAATTCGTTATCAATTGATGCGATGATAACTTCAAAGTCCGGATCAATAATAGTATTGAAGATCATTGGAAAGTCTGTGCATTTTTCACAGACATTATCTTCATTTGGCAGTTGTTTTAAATCTATTAATTCAATAGAATTTACAATATTATTATCTTGGAATTTGTTGAGCTCACGTCTTAGATAAAAGACGTCAATAATTTGGTCAGAGGTCGAAATGACAGCCACTTTAAAACTGAATACTTTTAAATTTGTATTGAGTATAATGAATAAAATATACAATGAATATGAGATGCGACGGAAAGCCATTTGTTTAAAGCTTGTGATAAGATCTGGCTTTAAATCAAAGATGCTTGATCGCGTGAAAAATGCATTCTGGAAGTGTAGGCTCACATCAAATTCAATAAGTAGGCAGAAATTCAGATATGTATTGAATTTCAGTTTAGTGCAACAAAAACCTCTTATCGATCCAATTGGTAGCGAATAGTATCGCAACAATTTTGTATTGAATTATAATCGTATTAAATTTACTTAAATTCAATTTGTTGCTCGGTTATTATTATTCAACATGGTTTTGACCATGTGCACATTAGTATTGAGCTTTTTATTAATGCTTTTTACATGAAAGTTCTAGAACAGGATATATCGAAAATAATAAATCAAATATAAATATTTCCGTCGGTTTAATAATTCTCTATTTTCTAACTTCAATATGAAATCCTCTACTTTGAGAATATGAAGGGAAGACCTCTCTCTTATTTGCCAATTAGAGATAAGCAAATATAATTTGATAGCTGAGTAGATGAATTCAGGGCCCAGCTATTTAATGGAATGATTGGCTTGTATAAGGTTACCTTTTTGCCTCTCCTCTTATAACAAGCGTTGAAAATCCAATTAGTTGTTTGTTTTTCTAAGATATGATGAAATCTTAAGTCACTCTCATATCCATAGACTCTTTACTTACCTCTAGTTTTCTTCGGCTATCTTTAAGAATAACATTTGAGTATAAATAGACACTTCTTGAGTCAAGCATCGATGAAAATCACAACTAGATTATATTCAGGAGACCAAGTAGCTGCAATTAGCCACATAATGTTCATGGTTGTAAATTATTTGCTGATTGAAAGTTATAGGCAAAAGTCAATTAACATTTTCTCTTATCAATAGATAACGAAATTTAATATCAAAGTTATAATGAAATAAATTGTGAGACAATAAAAGATTAGTTCAGCAAAGCTTTTGTAATCGGATTTACTGGACAATTATTTACGAGCAGACAATAAATAAGTCTCGAAAACAGTTTGTTTCGGATTTTTTATTTGATTTCTTAAAAATAGCAAATCATATGCTATACTATTAGTTAATGTCTTAAGTGTCACAAAAATGAATACTTAAACCAAAAGACATTTACAATCATATTATTGAAAGTTCAGACAAAACAGAGCAGAGAATAGAAGACAAGAAACAAAATCTAATTATCTAATTAAGTAATCAAAAGTCTTAATGATTTTATACGAAAAAACATCGCCTGAAATGTTAGATAAGATAAGTGAGTAAAAGAAGAGAAATTATTTCCAAGAGAATAATGATTTTAAAATTTTTGTGTTCACATAAATATATTGCCATTGAATTCAATTGAATAATACTTATAATATAACAAGAATTTGAATCTCTAAAAACATGATTAAAATACATAAAACTTAGAGAAAGTCAGTGAAAAGAAATGAGATTTTCATTAAAATTATTTTTTTTTATGTAAATTTTGTTTCAATTGTTATTAGTATTCATCTCTTTTACTGATTATACGAATATTTATAATCAAATGAAATATAAAAATCAAAAATTTTGTGCGAAATAAACAATAATTGGTTTGTTTTTGAGAAAAAAAAACTCCTTTAAATGCATTGATTCGTGCGATTAATTGTTGAGAAAATGTTTTGAACCCATATTTTCTATGAGAAGTTCGGATGAGATTTTCAAACTCAAAGGGAAAGGGATTCTGTGCTCTTTTGTATTCCTACTGCATGTGTGTTGTATTTCTACATAATTTATAAGTGTGGGCGTCCTCTGAAAAATGGTTCGTATTTATAATGGCTTTAATGGATTGTTTGTCCGACTATTTTATTTGAAACATCCTTTTTATTGAGTGTTTCGCTGTTTTCTTCTGTCGAATATATGAAACAAAACTCTTATTACAATAATTTCGATAAACTTTAACTCAAATGCAATTCATGACATAATAGGAGCCTCTATTCATATCGAACCGCTGTGAGGCCAGTCGCACATCATTGGGACAGAATGTGCCGAAAGGACAGATACAGTTACGCGTAATGAAGCTGGAGTGCGCCGATTCGGTGATACCCATACAAGCGTCGGTCAGTCCGCACACCGGTGCCTATCATTATGACAAAAATCAGTCAATTTCTTTGTTTTGTAATGTAATCGACATTTAATTGTTTTGTGTTTCGTATATACTTTTTCATTAATAGATTTGTTTACATTAATAGACGACAACCTATTTGTTTATTCCCGTTTCAAAACAGAATTACAACATTAAATTTATAACAAATTTGAGAAAACAGAGCTAGGTTACTAGAAAATTTATACCAAACCTATAAAACGATTGGATTTGAGACCCAATAATCCTCTCATATTGTAATCATTTTATTCTAAATTGAAGTGATTTTTCTAAATTAATAAAAAAGATGACACCGTTTCCCAGGAAGTCCTATTGTTTCAGTTACAAAATATTTGTGATTTGATCTTGTAAACAGTAGAAATTTCAAAATCAAAGTGAGAAAGATAGCGCATTGGTGTGTAATTTTCTAATAATTTTTGCAATTCTCAAAATTCTGACTATTATTAGATCCAAATTATAGGCTGTTCTCAAAGATAACTATAAATCAATGGAAACATAATTTCAATAAAAATTATAGCCATTTATACTCAACTAAAAGGGCTATTAATCTCAACTATTATGTGAACACATTCTTTGAATAAATGGAAAGCTGTTTACAAAACAATACATGTCTTGAGTTTAGGTGCAAACTATTACTTATTTACGCTTCAATCGGCTCTAAGATGGCCAAGGTCTTAAAGATGAAATTTAGAATCTCAGTGATATTCTAAAAGCTCAAACACTATTAAAACAATTAAATTTTAATAGGTAATAATTTTCTGAATGTAAACGTTGAAAATCATTTTATCCTTGGAAATGAGTGCACAAAAATTTCTGAGTCTTAGAAACTACTGTGTTTAAGATTAGTGCATCTAGACAGCTTTATTCATAGATGAGTTATTTAAAGTTAGCCAATCATTCGTCTCCTTATTAAACTTATGGCTTAATTTTGTGCTCGAGTTCTCACATTTCAATCGATTGCTAGAATCGATTTTTATAAAACTTAACTCAAACTTAGGAGAAATGTTCGTCTAATTAGTGTTTAAAAATAATCTTAAAATGAGACCATTTCCACGAACTTCCCACCTGAGGCTCATTTAGAGTACTCACATACTGTACTATAATAAAATTGTGTGCAAGCTAATTTTGTTATTCTTGTATTTGAATTCGAAACGGCATTAATTTGATGATAACTTTAATCACATGTTTGAGCTTTTAATTCAAGTGACTCACGGATTTGCACTGATATGATGTGCCAATAATAGAAGTGCCGTCTTCTAAATCAAGAAATTTGCTGCTATTTCTGATGAATAGGTGATGAGGAGGACAGAGACAGTGGATGTGATTCGTGTTGAGTAATGTGTCGAATGTTAACATTGATGTCTCCAAATAAGTGGTGTATACGATGTCATCTTTGGTGCAGTGTTTCAGTACTGGCGCTCTATTGCAATACTAAAGAGACACATAAGTTGATTCTATAAACTGAGAAAGATTGATTCTCGTACCTTGTACTGATCATTTCCATGTGAAACAGTCCTACCATCCAACGGGCTCCACATCAACGGGCACTGAACAGATCCTTTACATTTACAAATAGGCTGAGAGCTAATACCCATACTATTGAGCTGAACGTAACCGCAAACAGATCTCTCATCAATACATTCGGGTAATGCCTTCAAACAAATAATCATTAATCACTAGAAGTCACGTTTCTATTCATTTGCTTCGAGATATCACTTGAGATTTGAATGTGATAATGAGAGTATTCCCAACCCCCACCCCCAACCCCACCCCTTCACTGATCCTGCAATTAAGGCAAAATGTTGTCTTTGTATTGACATTTTCAGACATTCTTAACATTAACTAAAAGTTTCAAGATTAAAAACTCAGTTCATAAAATTGAATTCCCATTACTCTACTAATTGAGACTGGTCATTAATACACATGAACTTAATAAAAAATGATACTTTAACAGGTTCATTTATTTTGCATTATTCTTCTTCGATAATTTTAATCATATTTTTCAAATTCAAATTTAGATTCATATTTGTGATACATTTTTTGAAATTTTGAAAAATGATCTAAAGTTTCATTTTCTAAACTTGTTAAGCTTAATGATGTAAAAAAAAAATCTTGATCTGTAATCACCAAGTAGTCTAGGGGCAGGTGAAGATTCAGGACCAAATTTAATCTAGCTTACATTTTGGTGAACAAAATTCAGAGACTCGATAACTTTTCCTAGTCATAAACATAAACTGGGCGATTTTAGTTGACGGTAGATACCTTGCACAGTAATGCAAATCTTGTATATTTTCAATCAGATATTTCATGAGTTCTAATGAGTTTTCATTGAAAAGATTATTCATTTTTGTATTTCTTTCATGTTTTTCAAAAAAATATTGAATACAAAAGAAATTTAATTATTTGATAAAAAAAATCTGGATTTTAATAATAAAATGAATTTATAACATATTCTGTAGAAATTCGATTCATTTATATCCTTCATTCAATTTTTACTAGATTATATTTTGCAACATATTTCATCAAATTTCAGTTGAATCAGTAAAATAGTTTGACCTAATTATGAGATCTGGCAAATGAAGCATTTATTTTAATAGGGGGTTATTTTACTCATTCAATTAGGATATCAGACAAATTAAAATATCATTGTTGTAGTCATTCACTACTGATGTGTATTATATTTATAAACCTAAACTTGCAATTTCTATTTAATAACAACATGTTCTTCTAAACTCGAACACCTTGATAATACTTTCTGAGCCTTATATAATTATGTTATATATCGTATATAATTAGTTACGATGAAAATACATCTCAATTCTAGGAACTCTTATATTGATTCTGAGCTTTATGGTAAACAGCTTAATTGAACATGCAACTGTTGCAACTGATCGATAGAATATTTACATTTCTGAAAGGATAAAATCTTATGGAATTCGCCCACAATGTCTAAACATAAATCTTGAACCATGGGCATGAATTCTACTCTATATAACTTCAGTCATGTTCTGGAAAATCATTAAATAATGATTTGTGTTCTGAAAATCCATTCACTTCTTATATAAAGACACAGATGATTGTTGGCGTCAATTGGATGAACTTGCAAATTGTGATAAATTGTTGTCTTCTTTGAAAATTTTATGAATCAATTTATTGACTTAAAATTGATTCTATCAAAAAACACTTCATTGAAATTCATATTTATTCAGTTTTCTGTATTGATTTTTAATTTGCTTTAAATCACCTAGATGGAAAACGTGTCTATACACTAAACAATATTGTCATTCTTTGATAGATGCAATAAAATCTAATGTGTTTTAAATTAAGTTTAGTTAATTGATAGAGAGATCAGATGAAAAAACGTCTCAAAATTTGATGAAAAACACATTTCGGCAACACTTTAGACGAGAGAACAATAGAAAGTCAATAAAAAAAAGTTCATTTTATCGATCTCTAAGTGTTTTGGAAACACTTACTAAAGAATCGACTGAAGAATTATCACTGAAATTGCATTGAAATGTCAAAACACTATTACATTCATTGACTGAACTCTTTTTGCTATAAATGATTGTGTTAAAGACTGTCAGCCCCTCCCACACAAACCCTAAACAAGGTTTATTTGAAAGGAAGTCATTTGTGAAACCTTTTGATTTATAAACAGATATCTCTTTGAAAATTGTCAGTTGATTTGATGACTCACCTGATGCTGGGATCGACTCCTTTTGGCCATAAACTGTAGTCCAGTGCCGTCACTATTATCAGATCCAGAGTCGATGGCTTCACATAGTTTGAAGTTTGAAGCCGAGAAAATCATTAGCAAAAGTATTGATACTTTCAATAAAGCAGACATTGAACCGAAAGTTGCATTTTTACTATAGTTGCTCTGATATTGATGTCTTTCCTCTTCATTACTGGCTGTGCTTAAGGTATGGGTTGAGTTCACAGCTATTCTTTCGCTAACTATTGACTTCATTTTATTTGTTTTTACCGTATTTTCTAAACTGTTATCTAATTTAATAGAAAATCACTTCAAAATCAATGGATTTTTTCTTTAAATGGCTTTTTTGGCTCAAAAATTGGTTCAATTTTTACAATTTCTTCAATATTTGACGAAATAGAAGACGAGTTGAAGTTTTCTTCTTTTATCGACTAATCGCTTGCTTTTATTTCAGTTGTTTTTCGGAAAGATTAGTCTTTTTAGTCGTTTTCTAATGTCTTAGTTGCAAATTGTTTAATGAATTGCTTTCTTTTGGTCTGTCCTCTCTGTCCTCTCTGTCTTCTTCTCTTTTCTTCTTACGTATTATTTTTAATTATCTGTTGAAACAAAGACTTTTGTTAAATGATATTTCGTATAAAAATAGTGTTTCTTAGGCAGAGCTTAGGGAACAATCATTAGTACAGAAAAATCAAATTTCATTTAATGTGTTTTGCTTTCAATTTCTTAATCAAATAAAATAAAGTACTCTTTTTTCAGAAGAAAAGCCTTTTATTTCTGACTAATTATTACTTCAATTAAATGTCAGAATATATTAAGTGAATCGAAGGGAAACGCAAACCTAAATTACTTAAAGGAAAGCCATTTTTCATGCCTTTCTTTCTGATCTTTGTTCTTCAATCAATTTTTTTTATCGCTTTCGCGCAAAATAATGTGAATTAAATGAAAGACAATAATTGTTTCTGAAAGTTGCAATCGCTTCAAAACTACATGTATTACATTAGTAACAAATTAAGAGCAAGTTTTTCACCATTTAGTACAAGTTTTGCTACAAAATTATTTTCTTTCTACAGAGTCTTATTTTCTTATGATTTAACGCAGGGATGCGGAATAGATCTGCCCGAAAACCCCACCCTATAGTCAAAAATTTGTATTTATCCTCACCCTGGGGACGAAAATCAGAGCATGCAAAATAGCAAAAAGACGTAGGGGGCCGCTAAGTGGGCGCAGTTTTTCCCGTGAATTTCCGAAGTTCGGCTCAAACTGGATTTGAACTAGATTAAAAGTAAATTTACGTCAATATAATTGTAATTTAAAGCGATTTAGCTGAAAAATAGTGCATTTTAACCGGTTTTAAGCTAAAAACTTTCCCTGGGCTGGACTGAGCTCAAAGACGCAAAATCACTAGGCTGGACCCAAAACTTGAGCTGATGAGTTTCCGCATCACTGAATTTGAAGTAAAAGTCAATCAGTCAAAAGTTTTACTTTAGTTTATGGGTTTAAAGTGGAAAGTTGTGTATAACTTGAAAACTGCTTATTATTAACAGTTATTAAAACCATTCATTGGTTTTTAACAGAGATGTGCAGTTCAATTAAATTAAGAATGGTAAATTTTCAGCTTATAAATGGGATATAAACACCTTTATTATAAGCTGCGCATCCCCATGATATTCTTGGAAAGATAAAATGACTTTGATTTGGTTTTTAGTCTAGTTGTATGCGTTGTTTGCACAGCACAACACTTAATAGTTTACAGGGAAAACACATTTCAGTGTAATTCAAAATCATATAAAATTGTGTCTCTATTCTCGACTAAACATCAAACGAATAAATTTGAATCCAATTTCCAAAAAAAAATAAGAACTTTCTGAACAAATAGCGACTAAAATGTATTTCAATATGTCTTCGGAAATGTGTATCCGTTTTGTGAAACAAATTAATTTTTGTAAAGTTTTGTTTTAGACAACCATTGGATGAATAGATTCATCCATATCATCCTTCATATTGTAATATAGAAGCAGGGCTAATTCATGACTGTCGTATGGGTCAAAATTTGAGGGCCATTAATGAAATATTAATGAAATATTGAGAAACATATAATCATTGATTAAAACATTTGACAAAAATAGTCGAAATAGTCTTCACCGACATTTCATTTTCATGAAGCTC
>JAQFXL010000056.1:0-39171 GCA_034693445.1 Edwardzetes edwardsi | reverse complement strand
GTATATAATGAACGAACGAACGAACCTTATATTGCTTTCCAAGAAATAGCAATAAACTTAAAGCAAAGCAGACGCCATCAGTGATGTGTTCAATACGAGCACATATTTATGTGTGAAATAACACATAGACCTTATGGCGTATTTTACTCCGACTATTGCTGTTAATGTGTTGATTCACAAAATAAAGAGAAACGAGTCATACATTTGTTTAAACCATATTTAGTTCATTGGTTGCCATTCGTTGCAATCATTGATTTAAAAGGTTTTGTTATTAATTTTTTCGATGAAATCCGTCGAAAACAATGTTATATGAAGTGAAAGACTGGTCTAAGAGATTGAATCATTGAAACATTTTTTCCTTAAATCAAAGATTAATTCAATACTCATTAGAAACTGATTTTGAAAAATAAATGAAATTTGTCTTCAAATGAAATCATTGCTATTATTATGAATTGTTTTAGTTTTTATATGAAATTTATTTTTAATTAAATCGTTTGAATGGCAGACGAAGTGCTGGACTCGTGGGAAGACATGATCGACGAGAGTGGGGTGAGTATTGTTTTGTGCACCACCATGGTCAACTGATTGGGCAAATGTTTGCTAACTGAGCGCTACTTTGCTTTTATTGAGGTTTTGATACAAAATTTGGACGATTTTCGGTTTAATGACAAGAATGAAGAGCTCAGACCAAATGTAACGCCTTTTGTGCCCAATAATAGCAATACTAATAGTGATTCAGTCAAAGATTTGGCCGACTCTTCCGTCTGGCCTTCGCTTTGTAATAATAAAGTCATCGATAATAGCAATTCAATTAAAATTCTTAAGCGACAGAACACACCGGCGATGACTTCAGCACAGAATGACATAACTCCTAACACTTCGGATGAGACGAATCAAAATGAATCTACAAATGTTTGTCCACAAATAACACTCGAAGACAATACACGCACTCAATACGTACCGCAGGTCAGGATTTTGAAGCGACCGAACGCCAAATCCAACAGAGATTTGACCGACAAAAGTGTGTCCAACGATCGGATAATGAATACCAACAGAAGTCAAACCAATAGTAAGACCTACGAAGAGAGAGAAGCAGAGTATGCAAAGGCAAGACTCAGAATACTTGGCAGCGCTTCAGCACCTGAGGAGGCAAACAATTCAAATCCTCTCCCAAGTGGTACACAAACCGGTAATACTTATGATTCGTCCTCAAAATCCTCTCAAATGAACAGTTGTGTCGAAGCAAATAACGTACCCATCATTCGACTGCCGACCGGACCGGACGGCACCAAAGGCTTCAAACGGGAACTCACTTCGGAGCAAAGATAGCGTTAGACTCGAGTCACAAATCAAATTCATTTCAAAATTTATTTCATTTCTGTATTATTTTAATTATTAAAAAATAATTAAAATTATTTTTCTTTTCATATATTTTCTGTCAAATACTTTGTCGAAGAAATTGAAATGATTTCTATTTTTCACTAAACTTGAGAAAATTGAGTTTATCAATTGAGCATGGTACTCATTGTACTCATGGTACTGATTGTACTGATTATACTCACCCGTCCTATCGACTAATCATTTATTTAAAGTCTCATTCAATTTGCATTAATTTTTATTTCGATTCAAAATTACATCAAAACAAAAGTCAAATTGAAAATAAATTCACCCCTTTATGTACATCTCATTATTGACTAGAGTAAAATTGTGCTCATTTGAACATAGACATTAAAAGCTTCAAATTTCACATGCTCAACTCTTTCACATAACACAATTTGTTGTTGTTTCACTTCAGGTAAAATTGTTCAAGTTTCATTTTGATAGACTTTGGACCGGTATTATTGGGAAGGAAGGAGTGTAGACTTCAATTAGAGCTGGGTTAATTGAATTTCGGAGCAATAATTCTTAAAACTTATTTAGAATTTAATACTTTTCGAGCAAATAAACGATTGATTGTTAAAAATAACCAAATTATAAGTGATTTATATATAAGTTTTGAATTTCAATACAATTTACATATTTTATAAATGTTTGGCGAAAAACAATTTCAATCAGAGGTAAAGAATTCGACTTTTTTTTAAAGTATTGGACGCTTTCCTTCTCATCGAAATCTCTAATAAAAGGCACTTTTAATTCATGTTTAGTTGACTTCGAATAAAAAAACATTGATTTATAATATTTAAAGTGATTTTCTTCCAAATTGTCGACAAATGGGGGAAAATAATGTTTATTTATATGAGAGGTGGAACTTATGGACGGTTAACAAGAATTGATTTAAACTTATGATATTAATCGGTGATTATTATTTTTCGGTGATATATTACAACCATATACTATTGATGTGTTCTTGGCACTTTTGTGAATAAATTCCAAAATATTCTCAATTTAATTTGATTGCCGCTTATTTGGGTGCCATTAAAACGGTGACGAATTCTGTTGAAATCGAAAATAGGTTAGTTTGAAGGAATGTTAACCTGCAAAAATAGTTTATGGCTTAAATTGAGATACTTTTAACCGAAAGTCTCATTCATTCCTTCATTTCTACAAAATTTTGCTCAACTTTTTTCTAACTAATAGCTCGATATTTGATTGAAAATACAAATCTAATTAGAGATGAAAATGAATTATAAATTATATGACAGTGAATATAATTGTGATTAATAGTATTTATCCTGGATTAAATATCAAGGCTCAACACTCAACCTTATGTAACACAAGTTATTGTGCCACACACACCATCACACTCTTGATTAGAAATTAGATATCTTTGAAGCTCTTATCATCAATATATATACAAATGTATTAAAATCAGTTTCAAAGTTGTTGTGAGAAAATTTCCTTTTATAAGAATTTGAGTGAAAGTGTGGAAAGTCTACAGACCGTCATAATTAACGAGACCATCCCCGTCGAGATCCGCTTCTTTTATCATATCTTCGACTTCTTCATCGGTAAGTTTTTCTCCTAAGTTAGTCATTACATGTCTTAATTCTGAGGCACTGATGAATCCGTCGCCGTTTCGATCAAATACTCTGAAGGCTTCTCTCAATTCTTCTTCTTTGTCGGTTTCTTTCATCTTTTTTGACATCATATGCAAAAATTCGTTGAATTCAATTGTACCATTTCCTTTATTTATTGAATCAAGTTTCAATATATGATATCAATTCAAGAGTATCTCTTACCATCTTGGTCGACAAGAGTGACCATATTTTTAAGCTCTGCTTCAGTGGGTCGTTGTCCCAAAGACCTCATTACGATTCCTAATTCAGTGGCGGTTATCCTTCCGTCTAAGTCTTTGTCGAACAGCGAAAACGCTTCTCTGAATTCTGCGATCTGTTCGTCAGAAAGTCCGTATTCGGCCTAATATTCAATATTCAACAGAATTCAGTGCTATTTAAACAGACATCAATTGTTAGCGTAAAAGATGACTGATTGCAACTCCCATCCAACCCTTCGTACCCTTTATATCCATTGTAGTTCTGAAAATTTAATTGATTCCTTTAAAATCTCAGACTCAAATTAAAGAACCATGCATATTCATATGCCTGCAAAGGAATTCTATTCGAAAGTAATTGAAAAAACCCAAAACAAATGTTTAATTTTCAATTGAACTCAATATAAACCCTTTGACGATATAAATGTTAATACAGTTAGACCTCCAAATAAGAGAATGTTCGGTGACCGAGGTATTTGTCTCTTATTGAGAATTTCTCTTAAAGAGAGGTTTATTCCGAGTGAGTTAAATTTTAAAAACAATTAAGTTTTAGGGATAAATAAGTTTATTAAAGCATGAAATTAGTAATTTTGTATATGACGTCAATCAATGCTTTGACCAGTTTATCAAAATACAATTTTTATCGATTTTACACTAGTTTTTGATTGATTCTCAAACGATTCGATTATTGATTTCTTCCTCAGAAGAATCTCAATCAGATAAATATTTTTCAGTCATTTGAATTTGAACTCGATTTTTGAATTGATCCGCAATTGATTTAAACAGAGTTTTGTTATTAATTAGTTCAATGATATAGTACTTCAAATCAAAATTATTGCTCTTCGGTTTGCAGTCCATTTGGTCAAACAAAACAATGCTTTCATTCATGCATTTAAGCCATTCAAACATTTTTAGCAAAATATACGGAAATAGCTATCGATTTACAGTTTGATATCAAAAGTTTCTCTAATAAAAAGTTGTTTATGTATTTTGTGTCTGAAATTTGTCTCCTAATGAGAGGAATCGCTTAACTGGAAGTCTCTAAGCTAGAAATCAATTAACATTAGAGCCTCATTCGGAGCATTCGGTGACTCCAAAATCTGTCTCTTAAAGAGAAATTCTCATATTGAGTGGGCTCTTAATGAGAGGTCTTACTGTAAATGGAATCATTTGCTTTTTGTTATTATACCAACATATTTGTCATTCGACCCCATCTTTTAATTAAGTCGAATATTCCTTATCAGGCTAATTAACATTCAAATCTAATTAAATAGCATCTAATAACTTTATTTACTCAGCTTTTTTTACATTTCATTTTCGACTTCTCATCATTTCAATATTAATCATCCTGGGTAAAAAATGCTTATAAAAATGTTTTTACTTAATTTTGTGTTAATATTTTTAATGACATTAATTCAAAATATAATGTTTGCGAAAATTTTCTGAATTATTAATCTGACGTTTGTTTGACTTATTTGTTATGCGATTTATATTAATTAAAGTATAAATAAATGGTTTTCTCTGTAACTGTCTCTCAATTCGTTGAATAATTAATGATAAGAACACATACTTTGCTTATCGATTAAATTTTTGAGAAATTGAAACAAAAAAAAAATTCTGATCAAAATAAAAATCAAATTATTAGAATTGCTTTATATTTCAATCAGAATCTCTTTGAGTCATTTGATTTAATTTTAAGCGACAAATTGCAAGTACTATTGAATAATCGAAAATAAGCGGAAATATTCTTGTAAAGTGCTTCGCGTGAATCCAATCATTTTTGAATTGAAAGTAAATGGAAAAAATCCAAAATTGAAAACAACGGTTCAATTGATTGAAAATTGAAAACCAATTTTCAACTCTAATTACTCGGAAATTATTGAAATTCTCACAAATATTATTGCAGTGAATGTCGAATAATATTTTGTTTATTTTAATAAAAACTGAGCAAAAAATTTTAAATTTTGTCAGATTGTGTTGCAGTGAACGCCAAACGTATGGCGCAAAACATCCGCAATGCAGATGAAGGTATGGGAAGGCATCGGATGGGACGGCAGGCACACCAATGACTTCTGAATTTAGAATCACTGGCTTTCCTTATAGAATGGGTTTTGAGCCAAAAATAAAACTTTCGACAAACCCGGCAGTAAACCAATGCATACGCTTTATGTGAAACTCATGGCTATACTTCTCATTAAAATATTTGTTGCATTCAAACAAAAAGATAAATTATTTCCTAATTTTGTTAAATAACGATATAATTTGAATCGAAAACTATTTGAAAGTAAATAAGTTTCACATTTTCTCATTATATTAACCAAAAAACTTAATATTTTCAATATATATATAGAAATATTCCAAATGTTCTTATAATCAGAGAGTTTCTCAAATTTCTCATAATTTGATTTTCAAATAATATGTGTCAGAAGATATTTCTTGTGTTTTAGATCACTTAGAAATTTCATTACTCTTTTTTTGTAAAGATTATAAATTTTCTATTTATAGTTTGAAAGACATTCTATTCTTCAGAGCATGTTATGTGTCTTGAGCAAGCTCAATTGTTTCATGAAATAGTGATAAAATATCGAAAATATTTCATTACTAATATTATATAAGTAAGCAAGTATATTTATTTAGAAAGTAAGTTTAGCCTTATCAGTCTTCTCAAGACTTTTATAAGGCAATTGTAAGTGAAATTTTTCCGGTTTTCATCTTGGCAAAGTGGGAAAGTTTATAATAACCAATTAAATGTTCAAAAGTTGATGATCTCAATATTATTCTACTATTTCTAAAATCTACCAAATTGCTTTTTCTTCTTTCAAATCAGTCAATAATAGGACGAAATATTTGTTTCGCTATTATTTATGTAATAAAACAAAGAAATTGTATTCTTATTCCTATTATATTATTGTTATTTTCTTTGAATGTCATGTCCTTCGGGTTAAGTGATATACAACTCATTAGTATTATTGTCAAAAGACTTTGACTGCGGATAAACTTGTTTTGATCTTTTGCTCCTTTTTTGTAATCTTTCAAAATATGTTTCAAAGAAATGATGGGAAATACAAAAAGAGATATTTTTGAAACTCTTCTTCAAAAACTTTAACTGATTATTAAATTTATTCAGAGAATGACTAAAGAAGTTACGGTCTCTTGAATTTCACCAAAACTAAAAAGTGGGAAAATCCCAAAATATTGTGGGAAAATAAAATATTGAAATTTTATTCGAAGAGAAGCTGAGAATAAAATATTTATCTGTTGTGACGACTGTTGCATATATTTTATACAAAATAACTTTTAGTTGAGATAACTTTGAGCACTGATTGACTCAATTTATTACTAAACTCTTAAAATGTGTTTAATTGACAAAACCATTGAAAGATAATCAGAAATGCTTTGACTGAAATTCATTGCTTTATCGATCCTTTGAAGTTTTGAATATTTGAGACATGAAAGCTCTTATATGGCTTTGAGATATTGAAAACTATTCAAATGCTTTATTTAAATAATAAAATAGAGTGTCATTGAAATGAATAGAATATTAAAAATTGGAAAAATGAAAACATTGTAGAATTGAAAGAAAAGTTAACAGCATTTGCATTATTCTCATCCCATAAGTGGTTTGTGTAGTCATTGAATATTTATTTTTAGATAAAGTCTGGGCTTTGAAATGTGAAAATTCTGCTATAAATTCAACACCCGATATTACAACTTGCTAATATTATGGAGAACACCAAGAAGAACAATCAATGAGAGTTGCATTAAACTTTAATAGACAACTTTCATGAAAGATGTATTATTAATATAAAAATATATGTTTGATATCTATATTTACAATTGTCATACAATGCAGACAACTATTGTTTGATAGAATCAGATTCGGATTGAATTTCTTAAAAGAAAATGGTATCAATAACTTTATAAAATACATACCATTGCGAAGGATTAGCAAATTTTCATTAATATCTTTGCTTTTATTCAATTTATGGTTCACTGTGGTTCACAACACGAAAAAAGTTGATCTAGCAAAATTCTAATCTACAATGTCTTTGAGACACAAACAGAAACACAGAAACACAATATGAAGAAAAATCGCAAATCAATAAAATTTTATTTTTTTATTTAAATGAAATTTTATTCAAATGTTTTTTCTATTTTCACGCTTTTAATAAAACAAATACATTAAAAACATCTTAAGTTTGATGCTTTTGGAACACATATAAGAAATAAAGCTTTATTGTAGTGCCGGTAAGGGCTGTGCGCTCTTCACTGTCGTCATAATAGTGCACAGACTCCATGAATAACCATTTTGCAAACCTTCCAATTAATTTTTATTAAAGTTTTCTTTATTGGAGACTAAATTCTAATTTGGCAAGCTAATCTTTACAAAGAATTTTTGCAAAGTCAAAGACGTTTAAGGTTATATAGACAAAGAACTTGTGTGATCAAGATGAACATTTGATGTTACATGACTCCAATCCATCAATAGATTAATAATTTGTCAGAAACTAGTGAAGTCATTCATTCGAATATTGTTAGTTGAGACCACCCGACCCCCCAATTGAATTCTCAAACTTGAGAACTCACTCTTTTGTATTGTCTTCTTATTTGTATTAAAAGATGAAATCTATTACTTTCTGATAGATTTTAGATAAGACTTCAATTAAATAATGTTAGAATATTTGTCCTAAAGATCTGACTTTTTATTAGGGTTGGAATAATACAAGGTTTTGAAAATATTTTGTATTATACAGTGTATAGTACGATGTATAGTACAAAGTACCCATGTATAATATAAAAGCAGCCATTTTTAAAATCAACAAAAATAAGGGAAAAAGTTACAAATTTAGGGATTAAGTTTGAAATATCTAGTAAAAAATATTAAAATAGGGTTACTAAGCTTTGGTTTGAAAGATTTTATTTGATTGAAAATAATTTAAAACAAGAATACCAGACTATTCTGTGTTTAGGTCAAAATGTCTAAATTCAGTTGAGTTTCGCGCCAAAAATTAATTGTAGAGCAAAATTAGGTCTTTTATTATACATTGCATAATGTATAATACAAATTTTGTATCGAAGCCAACCCTACTTTTTATTGATATTTTAAGTTATTTGACTTAAAGGGAAGTTGTGTTGTGTTGTGTGGCAATCAAATCTTACCTTACTTCAATGTTATATTTGGTCTTAGATTTTAAGATAAAATAACAAAATTCTTAAAACAGAGACGAACTTTAATTTTTATGTTAAATAATATTCAGTATTATTGCGTCCAATCATTGGTTATTCAGGTCTTTCAAATCAGTGTTTATTTCAAAAGTGTCATTCAAGTAACAAATTTTCCGCTTATGGCCGCTTAACTAACATTTTGAACAGGGGTTGCCAAGTGGTGGTCAGACCAAAACCACCTCGAAAATTTTTGAATTTCCACTGAGTTTTGAGCGCTCGGATCCGATCTTCTATAAAAATTAATGATTTTTTGCTCAAATTGGGATATGACTCATATTATATGAGACTATTTAAACTGAATTAAAGTGAAATAACTTGATTTAAACAGGATTGAGCCCGAAAATGGTGTCATTTAACCCCTCCTCTAGAGGATTTTGACGAAAGTTTTGACGAAAACCCTTGCCTTGACTATTTTTGAAATCGAGGATTTTTGCGAACTCTCACACTAAACTGACACCAAAAAGGGGGTGCAGCCAATTAGCTCCTTCAAGAGTTGAAAGGTTTGGACTAAAACCTCCTGAATTTTGAGCAATTTTGGCCAAAACTGGATTTAAACTGAATTTAGCCGATAAATGTCATTTTTTCGGCCCTCAAGCCTTCAATATTATTGTTTACAAACATCAGCCGTTTCACTCCCTGTAAACCCTTCCCTGAGCTGATCCCTAATTTAAAGTTCATTAAATTGATTAAAATGGACCAAGATACAATCTCATTAATTTAGAACTCAAAAGCTGAGGAAAATTTAAGAAAGCAGCGGTGGCTCTAACCTAACCATTAAGATAAATAAATTGAAAGTTATGCTTAATAATAGTACCATAATAGTATCATAATAGTACCATGATAGTACCATAATAGTACCATAATCAATTTTACCAAAGATTGAAAGTATTCGAAAATTTTTATAGTTTTTAAAAAAAGTTATTTTTAAATAAGCGACAAAACGTTTGGATGTATTCTCTTTGTTGAGAAACCCTTCCGAAGATGAAATAAACAAAAACAAAATGAAATTAACAAATTGTGTAACAAGGGCATTTTGGTGAAAGTCATAATCTCTATTAGCAAATGTAATCATAATATTTATTGAATTTATTCATAAGCCAATTGAATAGTTGAGTTCAAGAATCAATGCCATTCGATTGAAAACATTGAGTCAAGTTGAATAAGCTTGATCAATTATTTAATCCGAGTTTTAGTCAGTCAATTGTTTATGAATTGAAAGGAAAGCGTTTATATTCTCTTATTTTCCGTTTATTTGTAGTGTTTTGCGATCGAAATTGAATTCTGTTTATTCGTGAATTCAATAAAGTATTCCAAAAATAAAACTGAGTCTTTGAGTTGAATGAGGCTGTTGTTGAGGCTGTGCTCAACTCCATACACAACAGTACTCGATTACGTTGGTCTCGATTCGATTATATTGCTGGAGTAGTGCACACGTGACTCGTATATCGTCCAAAAATGGTTCGGAGAATTGGGATTCAGTCTTATGTTCCAGATTTGAAGTAACAGACTTCTCAACGTTTTTACTGTCGTGTCGTTCGTGTTGTTAGCGATTCAGTTCTCCGTTGGACTAAACCACACATCAAAACCTCATTCTTCTGAAAGTCTATTGCGTGCAACCAATTAAACAAAATGGTAAGCATTTCCCTCTCAAAGGACTAGTATTTTAATAATTCAAATCACGACAAATAATTGTATATTTATTCTCTTTATCTCTTAGTCGGCTGAAGAACTATCCAAAGAACAGGTTCAGAGTGAGTCTCATTTTCTCTTTGATTTACCATTAGAGTAATAACTTAGTTATCAATGATCATTTCAAAAGTAATCTCTTAGAACTAACAAGCTAAGTGTTAAGTAATACATTGAAAGTAGTTCGAAAAAGTTGTCAGATCAATTCAGGATGATAACGAGAAACTTGCAACTTTAGGATTTGTCACTAAACATAAATTCTCGTTAATATTTATAAAAAGAGATGGTTTTGTGAAAAATCTCTCCAAAATATTTGACGAAATTTTTTTAATTAACTCAAAATGAAGTGAAGATAACACAGAATTTGATGTTTCGAGCGTTGGATTTGTATGAAACTTATTTCCACTTAAGCTTAAGTATCAAATTTCTTGTGCTCTGCAGTGAAAGCACTGTTCGTTGGCATAGTCTCTAAAAATAACTATTTTATCCATCGTTTGTCACAAAAATAATTATCCAAATCTGGTGTATGAAAGGAGCAAAGAACTAATCCAACTATTATTCTCTTAAAAATATCATTAATTGTGAATTCAGTTATTATTATTAGTTCTTCGATCAAAACCAGCGTCTCTTCAATCAGACTTCTATTTTGAAATTAAAATAAAGCTCTTGGCCACAAAATTTGTTTTGAACTAATTTGACCATTCACATTTGACCATTTAGTTCCATTGGTTAGGTTTGAATTTTAAAAATAGACACAAATTGGCGAATATATCGCCTATAGGTTAAGGACTCAATGCATTCCTCATTAGTATTAATTGAATAAACGTTTGTTTAGTGCTTCGAAAGGCATTTGATATGTTTGATAGAGAGAAGAAGGGACACATCCACACCAATATGGTCTCCACTATATTGAGAACGTTGGGACAGACTTTTGAAGAGGGTGATTTACAGGCTCTCATCAAGGAAATCGATGCCGACGGTGAGTCTGTCCACCAATTTTCTTATTTAATTCAATCTGATTGTAATAAAAAGGAAGCGGAGAACTCGAATTCGACGAGTTTTTGGCGCTGACCGCAAGATTCTTAGTAGAAGAAGATGCAGAAGCCATGCAGGAAGAGTTGAGAGAAGCCTTCCGTATGTACGACAAAGAGGGAAATGGTTTTATACCAACCTCTGCTTTAAGAGAAATCCTTCGCGCACTGGACGACAAACTGACTGAAGACGAGTTGGACGAAATGATTGCTGAAATCGATACCGATGGATCTGGAACTGTTGATTTTGATGGTCAGTCATTGTCTTCTCATTAGTGTCTTAAACATATAACTAAGTTTTATAACTAATTTTGTCGGAAACAGAGTTCATGGAAATGATGACCGGAGACTAAACATGCAATGATTGCCAACATTTTACAAAATCAGGTCTTCTTCAAAGTCTGCCCTCAAATATATATTTTAATCATTGATTTCAATAAATTCTATGAAAAAGATATGCATTTGAATACTCGTTGATATTGTTATCACTTTATTTAAAATTCAATTGATATCAAAATGGATGGAAACCCAAAAATAAGACAATAAATATAATTTATGTCCATTTTATTGATTTCTATTAATAACAATCATAACTGAATTGTACAAAGATCTTTAGATGAGTAAGATCATATTTATTGAATGGATATTAAATAATTAAATGGTAAGACTA
Source organism: Edwardzetes edwardsi (assembly GCA_034693445.1). Taxonomy (NCBI): domain Eukaryota; kingdom Metazoa; phylum Arthropoda; class Arachnida; order Sarcoptiformes; family Ceratozetidae; genus Edwardzetes; species Edwardzetes edwardsi. Next base: position 27,347 of record JAQFXL010000056.1, on the reverse strand, counting down.
ACTCAACAAAAAATTTAGCCCTAGGTAAACACTCTTAACAATGAATTTAAATTCGAATAATTTGAATCTTAATTACTTTTGATTCAAATTTTAAAAATAGAGAAAATCCAACAAAATGTCGCAAAAACTTGAAGAATTGTAACTTTATAATAGTAGGCAATAAATAGTTTTTGAATAACTAAAAAATTTTGTTTCACAGTTTTGCCAAATTTTTGATTATAAGGGAGTAGTTTTACTACAGTTTTCTATTAGAGTGGTCTAAATATAGCGCTCATTATAGAGGAAACAAATGTTGACTATAAGGGACTACTTTTAACATTAATGTCTATTGAAGTGGATTTGGAATCTAGAAGTTGTTGATTATAAAGGAAAATCCATTAAATTTTATATAGGATGTTCATTATAATAACACTCCAGTGCATACCATGATTGCCGAATAGCTCTTATCCTATAATATTGATTTTTTAAAAATTCCCGAAATAGGTACTTGCACATTTTTAATTGTCTTTCAGAGTCCAAAGAGATTTCGAAAATCTATCAAGTGGTTTTCGATTTAGAATTAGACTTTTAGAAACCAGACCGAAAAAGACGCCGTCGGAAGTGGACGCAGATATAACGTCTGATTTTATACTGTTTTCGCGCGAATTCTGGTTAAATACAATCGCGTTTTGATTTGGAGGATACAGACGACTGACATCAGTATAAGTGCCGTTCGTTTCTCTCACCAAAGGAATGACTGTTAGTTTCGATTGAAGACCTAATGTGATGGCGAGTAAACACGAAGACTAGTGCTGTGACGAGTCTCAGACACTCCGAAGCAAAAATAGCGTAAAAATTTCGATGTGTTTTGTGTCAAATCATTTAATTTCGGGGGAAGACATACGGATTGTTTGGGTTTAACGACCAGAAGATTCAGAATAAGGAGAATCAAAGAATTTATTTCTGAAATTAGACACAAAGTGGCGCTCAATTCGTTTCGTTTAAATACAAATGTGTTTTAGTTTTCGGTTTAAAAGTCACTCAAAAATAATTTTGTTTAACTAATAGTAATTCAAACCATATTCAAGAGATTCTCATTAATATATTTGCAGAAAATTACAGAAATTTATTCAAATCAGAGCTTAAAAGAGGATTCACTGAAAATGAATAAATTTTGTGGAAACCGAAAACAGTTGCGTCTAATAAGTAGTAACACGTCTTTCAAATCAATGTTTTCATTTCAATCGATTTTTTGTCGAATAAATCGAAATTAATTTCGAGTCAATTGAATCTTATTTTGTTAATCGTTTCGAACTAAAGTGTGGCAAACATTTAATACCATTTCATATTTGAAGACACTCTTCGGTGGCCACTAATTCTCACCATTTGTTCGGTTTTTCATTAACCGATAATAATGTCTGAATGGAAGGGATCCACAAAACGATCGAAAAGAACTATTCTCTCAAAAAGGGATTCCTATGAAGTGAATGGTTTGAGCGATGACTCGGAATTGAAGAAGAAAATGGTGGCAACAAAACTGACCAAAGATTATACTTCGATAGCTGTTCTCTTATTTCTGTATGTATTGCAAGGAATACCATTAGGTTTGGCCGCAAGTATTCCAATGATATTATCCAATCGGAAAGTGAGTTATGCGGATCAGGCGATCTTCAGTTTTGTGTCCTGGCCATTCTCTGTCAAACTGTTGTGGGCCCCGATCGTTGACTCACTCTATTGGTCAGCAATGGGTCGACGCAAGACATGGCTTATCCCCACTCAGTACGCGATCGGCATTTTCATGATAGTACTCTCCTATACCGTAGACTATCTTCTGGACAGCAGTGGAACTATTGGTCCAAATATTTATGTGTTGACCGCTGTCTTCTTTGCACTGAATTTTTTGGCCGCCACTCAAGACATAGCAGTGGACGGGTGGGCACTAACTATGCTCTCCAGAGATAATGTCAGTTATGCGTCCACTTGTAATACTGTTGGACAGACTGCCGGCTATTTTCTTGGAAACGTCGTATTTCTAGCCTTAGAATCGGCCGACTTTTGCAACAGTTATCTGAGAAGTGAACCCCAAACCGAGGGTTTGGTCACTTTATCCGGTTTTTTCTTCTTCTGGGGAATACTGTTTGCGATGTCCACAACTCTGGTATGGATCTTAAAACACGAGACAACAAATCGTTTGCCAGAAGACGAACCAGAAATGGGTGTCTTTCAGACGTATTCAATGCTTTACCGAATATTCCACTTACCGTCGGTTCGCTTATTTGCGGCCATTCTGTTGACCTGTAAAATAGGATTTGCGGTCACAGATTCCGCCACTGGTCTCAAACTAATAGAGTTAGGGGTTCATAGAGAGAATTTGGCCCTTTTGGCCATTCCTATGGTTCCGCTTCAAATTATACTGCCGTGGATTATAAGCCGTTATACGAACGGTCCCCGACCTCTACATGTCTTTCTCAGAGCCTATCCCTACCGGTATTGTTCTGTTATTTTGAAGAATAATATTAATGTTATTTCTATTGATCTGTAGATTAATGTTTGGAATAGTTTTTGCACTTTTGCTTTGGTGGACAAAACACGTCAAGTCTGAGACCGACGGATCATTTCCTCCCTATTATTATGCAGTGATTTTGTTTGCATATGCCTTACATCAGATCTCACTCTATAGTATGTATGTGGCACTCATGGCATTCCACGCCCGCATCAGTGACCCCTCCATTGGAGGAACGTATATGACTTTACTCAATACAATAACTAATTTGGGCGGCAATTGGCCCTCAACTCTTGCCCTTTGGTTCATCGATCCCCTCACCACTAAGTCGTGTTCTGCTGATGGCATGTCTTGTAATGACTCGATCTCTGTTCAAGAATGTCAACAAAAGAGTGGTAAGTGTTCTGTCATTATTGACGGCTATTATGTGGAAGTAGTTATTTGTCTTTTAATTGGAATCGTTTGGTATAAATGGGGTCGAAATCGAATCATTTCTATACAACAAAAACCATTGACTTCTTGGAAATGTCTCTGATTTTCATTTATTTATATGACTTTTAATTGTTTTGTTTAATAATTTTATATATTTTTGAGAATAATCTCAATTTGAGACAAATCTTTAGAAAGACTTTTTGAGAGTTTATCGAAAATAAATATTTTTTTTTCATTTCTAACAACAATTTAAAAAATAATATTTTGTCTTTTGATTGTAATCAGTGCTGAAAACGGCGACAAATCAATTGATTTATGAGAATTTATTCCTTGTTGAGTATAGACCACTGTATGACCGGTGTATTTGTGGCACTCGAGAGTATTATACACTGGAATACCACTATAATGAAGACGATTGGTTTGAAGAATCTGTTGATTATAGTGGTAATCCAGTGTATAATAGTAGTAATATATTAATGTTTTGATTGATTATATTTTACTAAATGTTTGTCATAAAAGTCATTATTTATTTATATTTATATTTAATTTTACGAAAAGTCAATTGATTTTAAAGAAATTAAAGGAAATTAAAAAATGGCAGTTATTTGTCACTTATGGCTAAATTGAGGCACAATTTTGAAGACTTGAGAATAAAATATCGAGAAAAGAATGTTTGCAGATATGATTCAATCGATTAATACTGAAAGCCATACAATACGACATATTTTACAATTTGTTTAAGATATGGATCCGCTCGAAGTCAAACTGAAATCAAATGAAATCATATTAATAATTGAGAAATAAACCAACAATTATCAAGGTAGTTAAATAATTCTAAATAAAAGGGAACTAGTATTGTGCAAGGTCTAAAAGTCAACTGTTCAGATCATATTTGTACGAAATAAGGAATAAACTATTCGTTTGGAAAATATTGGTTTGAATAATGATTAGAGACTTACTCGTCATCACAAGTGAGTACATTGCGAGCACTTTTGGCGGCGGTCACCAAATTAATAGCTCGAGAACTTCCTATTTCTAAATCAGATATACATCCAACAAATCCTGTGAAGCGGTCGCCGACCATAAGTGTATAATCAGGAAGTCCTCCAATATATATGTCTCCCATTGTGTTTAGCATTTGTAGAGCTCCGGCCGATTCGCCAAAAGTCTGATGCATTCCGTCGACTTCAAGACTTCCTTCTTTGCCTTTTCTTTTGATGACAACAATATGTCTGAGTCCGTCATTGAGTGTGACATCGGAGCGAATCTTTGCGGGACCGCTGCCCAACTCGAAACTGAATTCGATTCGGCCCTCATTTAGGGCTATAGCGAAGAAATCTTTGTCCTGGCCATTAGTCTCAGGAGGCTGTCCATGATAAAAGATAATGCCTTCTTCTTCTTGTGTGGCAACCGTGAAGCGAATGACCTCATCGGCCAAACTCAAGACGTGTGGAAAGTGATCGCCACTCAGTGTAAGAAAGCCGTCGCCGACAAATTTGACCGTTTGAGGGTCAGTGAACTCTTGACGTTCGCTACAGATATCACCTTTGAATCCAATGGAACAAAAACATTTGAAACTGGAATCAATGTTCTGGCAGTGGGCGCCGTTTTTGCACGGATTCATTAGTTCGCAGACACCGTCTCGACGTTCGCAGAGTTTGCCTGAAGTGTAAAAACAATTGAATTTTATCTTCGAATTAAAGCAATGGAAGTAAAGACAAACCGCTATAGTTTTCCGGACAAATACATTCGAAGTCCGTTGAATCAATTTCATTGCATTCGCCACCATTAAGACAGGGAGACCTCTGACAGGGCGAGTCTGAGCCACAATCGGCCACATTTGCCGCGTCGACCACTGAGTTGACTAAATCCATCTCAACTCTGTTCACTTCAATCTGATCCGAATAAACAGCATATAATTCGGTGATATTTGATAACCACTATAATATGACTCACGTGTCCAACACATCCATAAAAGCCATGAGTAGTTTCAGCCAATGGAGCAATTGTTACCTGCAGTTTGTCAACACCACCGATATATAGTGGAAGTCTCAGGTTAAGACCCCGAGTGTTTCCCGGAGATTCTCCTGACACAGTTGGACTGTTTCCAACAGTGAGCCACCCCTGCCTTAAATCCCGTTCCGCCACTATATTTACCCATTGATCAGATTCCAATTTTTCCGAACACTTGAGAACGGCCGGCCCCGAACCAGTATCGAAGCGGAATTCAATTGTTTTATTTTTGATGGCCAGGGAAGTAAAGTCACCCTGTCCGTCGTGATTTTGTGCGCTGTACATAATAAGCCCGTCTTCTAATTTTTTGGGCTTCACTTTGATCTTAAGACTCATTTTTCTCACGTGATTTTTCGGTGTCGGATAAGCCAAATATGAGTCTTCTGAGAGGGAGGGCTCTATAATTATAATATCTCTCTCACATCTATGACCTGTTTTGCCGAAAGGACAGTAACAGTCGAAACCGCCGCTCAATTTATTAACGCAACGACCAGAACCACAAACTCCAGGATAACAGGCGTCACCGATCTTTTCACAATCCTGTCCTGAAAATCCTGAGGCACAGACACATTTATAGCCCATAGGACTTAGAGCTGTTTCCTGACAAACTCCTTCATTGGCGCACGGATTTGAGGAACAGGTCTCACAATTAGTAACAGAATGTGCCTCCGCTTCGTTGACTAATTCGTGAGCAACGGAACCGACTTTGAATAAACTGATACAACCGACAAACCCGCGATCGAAACCGTTTTGTTTTGATATCTGTGAGAAATCAGGAACTCCTCCTATATATAAGGGCTCCAAGAGATCCAAGCCTTTGAACTTTCCTGCGGCCGAACCGATGATTTCCATTTGATCGTCGATTTGCAGGACTCCGTCCTTTTCGTTTCGTCCAATTCTGACAGAATGCCATTTATTCATTTCGATTGGTTTGTCACTCGTGAGGAGAACCACACCTGAGCCCAACTCATATCTGAATTCAACGCGACTGTCAGTCAGTCCCAGCGAAATGAAATCTCCAGAGTTTTGGATTTGTCCGTTGTATAGAATTAGACCGCTTGGGGTTTCCGGTTTGAATGAGATCTGGACTTCGAAATTGAGGTAAGCGTCTGGTAGGGTAGGCATCACCACATACGAAGTGGGAGTCTGAGAAAAGCGCGGCACAACCCCTGTCACAACCAGTATGGTTGGTATTTCGATTGTCACGTATTGATTCTTTGCGGTACAGATGTAAGTGCCTACAAGTGTCCAACCATTAAGCATATAATCATTGATTGCTATATAATTTGATTGATACCTGCATCCTGTCCCTTCACATTCGGAATAGTAATGACTCCTTCATCGTCAACAGTAGCTTCAGATGATAGAGAGTCAGCCTGTTTTGCCCACGAATATGCCACTGGTGGCTCTAAACTGGTCTCACAGTCCATGACTACAGTAGAACCGAAAGGAGCCGATCTTTTCTCGACTGCGTCGGGAGCGATGGTCGGCATTTCTAATATTCAATCCAAAAATTTCATCATTGCTTGCAATTTATGGCAAATTTATTGTAAAATAAATGTGAAATAACTTACAATAAATCCATTGATAGTATTAATAGATATTCGAAAGTTTAATTAAAATTGATTAAAATTGTAATAAACAGTGATTTACCCTGAATAGCCAATACATAGTCACTATTGAAGGCACCGGCGTATGTGTCAACTGAACATCTATTAGATGTTAATGTTTTACGAATCAATCAAAAAGTGATTGAAATAAATATAAAGACAAATACCTATAAATTCCCCCATTCTCTGAGTTGACTCCATTGATAACCAAAGTATTTGCACGAACCACCACATTGTCAGGAAAGGGTCCATTTCGACTTATGCCTTTCCATTCAATACGGGCTGAAGGGTCGCCCGACACATGGCATTGAAGTGTGAGCTGATCTCCTAAATAAACTCTATCTTTACTCGGAACTACCTTTACATCGAGAGAAGGAATCACTGAAAATAAGTGAGAAAGGCCAATATTTAAAAGATTTTCATAATTATTCTATATATAACGAATAAGAACTAAATACCAGTGCAGTCATATTCATCTGAAAAATCAGGGCAATCATACTTTTGGTTGCAGTGATATCTAATATCAATACAGTTTCCGTCGTGACATCTGAACTGATTTCGTTGACACTCTTTTTCTAACCAATAATTTGAAATCATATTAAAATCAAAGACAACAACATTTGCAACAAAATTAAAGCAAATCATAAAAATTAGACTAAATTACAAAATCAATATTTGGCTTTAATATCAATCAAAGGTTTTGAGCGAATATTCAGATACCTCTGACATTTAGAACAACATAATCGCGGGACAGTATTCCGAGATTGGAAGTGGCGGTACATATCTGTTTGATCGACACATTTATTAGTTTTCCTAAATTTGTTAAAACCAATGCTTACATAACGTCCGCCGTTCTCTAGTCGTACGCTACGAATCCATAACTCGTTGTTAACTTCTCTGCCATTATTTGGAAGTGGAGTCGAATCTTTAGACCACCTAATGGTTGGTGGCGGCGAACCACCGAATTGACACTTGAGCTCAATATTAGATCCAACAAATGCTGTCTCTTCTTTGCGAAGGATATCTCGATAGTCAGAATCGTCGACAATTACTTCAGCGACGCCCTCAGCTTTTCCGGCAGCGTTAACGGCAGTGCACAGAAACCTTCCCGCGTCTGATAACTCTATACCCCTCATTTCAAGTCTACCCATATGAGACATTACATTTATAGGAAGGTTTCCCCCGATTTTACTCCAGTCAATAATAATGGGCTGATCTCCGGTTGCGATACAATCAATAGTGACTGTATCACCTGGTCTTGCAGTCTGACGGACCGGTTGTAATTGAATTCTAGGCGGTGCTAATTAATCGATCAAATGTTAGAAACAGAATATAATTGTTAGAAAAGCGATTGATTAGTATAAGATAGAAGAGGAATGGGTTACCTCTGGCCCAAATACCTTGCGGTAAGCAATGCAAGTAGTATTATAATGAGTGAAGAAAGCAATATTACAATGACGGCGCTGTCAATCAACTTACCGACTACCGCCAAACGAGCACTCGCTTCAAATAGCACTGACTTTCCGTCAATTAGTCCGAGGCATTGGTATTCACCGCTGTCTTGAGGTTTTACGTCATCGATATATAGAATACCATTTTCTTCTCTTGAAGAAGAAGGAAGTGATTGATTTCCAGTTCGAACCCATCGTAATTCGATGGGAAGGGTTGTTCCTCTCACGAAGCACCGCATTTCCGCTCTGTTTCCGGCGGCAACAGTTACTACTCGATCTTCAACCACTATATTTGGAACAACTGATCCGAGAGAATCGTCTTCGACTATCAGTTGAATTCTTTCTTCACTTATCCCGGAAGACGACGAATAAACGCACTGTTCGTTTAGAAATCAATTGTTTTATATAAGACAAGAAAAATATGTCATACCTTATATGTTCCGGTGTCGGACGACGACACATTTGATATCTCAAAAATGGTCTTGCTACCAACTTGTTGGCTAATGAGTGTAGTGTCAACGCCAATGTATGGCACTTTACGCCACGACATATTTGGATTCTGATCGCCAGTCACAACACATTCGAGTCTAATCTTTTCATTGGGTCGAACTCTATAAGGACTGGATTGTAATATTTTTACAGTTGGCGATCCATGTATTCGCAAAACTGCCTGAGCTGTCACTCTTCCTGCAATGTTCTCAGCCTTTTTGACAATTTTTGTAAAAAAGATGTAAAGTTTGTCATAACTTTGATTATAATATGAAATGAAAGGAAGGCTTACAGCGCACACATATATTCCCTCTTCATCTCCGGTCACTCTATTGAAACGAATGACTCCATCGAGTATTTCAGTGCTTTGTGTGAAAAGACTTCCATCACTTCGACGCCATTCGATTGAAGGTAAGGGGACGCCAGCCGTAACCCGACATTGAAATAATGCACTAGACATACAGGTACAGTCAATTTAAATCATATATGAAGACATTAAATACAAACCTTCCACCTCTGACCACAACTTGAGACGATTCGGGATAGATTTCAATCGCAGGTATTTCTCTTCTTTCAATTTCTACCAGTGCAGAACTTTGAGCAGAACCTTCGCGGTTGTCAGCTCTGCACATATACAGACCCCTATCATCGATGACAGCGTTTTCAATCAGAAGTGTTTCACCGCTTGTTTTATGTCTGAGCGGTTCTAAATCAGCCCCGACTTTCTGCCAGCTTATGGTAGGCACAGGACTTCCGCTTGTTATGCATCTTAATTGGCCAGTCTGACCCTGAACTATTGTTTGTTTTTCTGGCTCTATTTTAGCAGTGGGGATGGCACGACCTGACTCTATTGAAAGTCGAGCCTGAGCTTGAGTTGTACCATGGCTATTTTGAGCCGTACACGTATATAATCCTTGGTGTGTTTCTGTGATTCGCGTCAATATAAGCAAACCTCCGATCTGTCGGGAGTCAAGCGGTAGATCACCTCCTGAATAACTCCAGTGAAGATCAGGTACTGGGCTTCCACTGACTTTGCAGTCAAATTTGACGCTTTCCCCTCTTCTTCCTTCATAATTGACTGGAGATATCGTGACGTGTGGTTTAGTGCCAATATCTGCGCTCTCCTCTCCCTTAACAAAGAGGATAGTCCGCACAGAATCAGTTCCGGCAGAATTGCTGGCATGACATAAATATTCGGATTCATCTGTCTTTCGCGCCGAAGGAATTCTGAAGACACCATTAAAAAAAGTTGAGGTCGGGTTTAGAATTTTGTTTCGACCTCCAGTCCAACGAAGCTCTGGCGGTGGATATCCTTCTGCTGTGCAACGAAACTCGACCGGATCGCCAACATTTACTCCTTGATAGTATGGCTCAATTCTAACGCGAGGGACAGCCGGTTGATCGCTGGTTTCAACAATCAATGTAGCATGGTCTTGTGCTACGCTTCGCAAGTCAGAACCAGTGCAAACATAAATACCACTGTATTCGGGCCTCACATCTGGAATAGTGAGTATTCCACTCGCCTCAGATGCTCTCGAAGGTAGAGATCCCGTCTCTTTAGTCCAGACCAAGTTATAAGTTATCTAAAGACCAGTGAATATAATATAATATTTGGAGAGTATATCAAAAAATGAATAAAACATTACATCACTTATTTGTGAGACACCGTTACACCGAAAAGTGACGGCCGACCCAATAGGGACTCTCTGCACTTTTGGCTCATCGATTCGAACTCGAATTGTAGGGCCACTACTAGTGATGAGTTCACATTTGCTTCCCGGCTGTAAAGGATTTCCACGGTATCCAAACGAACACCTTTTTGATCACAGGGTCAGTGACCAAGGCAATATTATGACTTTAACTTACTGTTCACAATTCCTTCCACTATAACCAGTAAGACATGCATTGCAAGTGGGCTGTCCATCTGAGTCAAGACGACAGGTTGGTGAAAAATTATTTGATGCAGTAGTAAGAGGACATGGACACGGTTTGCAGTCATCAGGTGTACCTCGAGTCGCATCCCCATAAAGGCCTGGCGCACATTTCTCGCAGTTTTCACCGATTGTGTTGTGTCGACAGTACTGGACATACATTAAAATATTTGATAAAATGAATTTCAAAGACAGGGAAAAGCAAAGGGGGAGACAGGTGCAGACATTTAATCCCCTGATGCAAAAAAAAATGAATTTACTCCGCCTGAGGTATGAGCGGCCGCGAGGCTATCATTTTGGGGAAAACGGTCGCCGAAACAGGATTTTAACTGAATTTATAACAAATTAAATTAAACCGAAAAACTAAATTTTGTCCGAAATAAATTTCCCCGAAATTTTACCCCTCCTATGATTTCCGTCACTTTGCTTTTGGCTGACCCCCTAAGTCGAAGAGCTTGCTGATCCCTGTTCAAAGAGTACTCACGACACAGAATCCAGAGTTTGGATCACATGTTTCTGAATGAGAATTACAGTTACATCGCGTACATCGGCCATAACCAGGAGTAGATGTATCACGTATATAGCCCGGAGCGCATTCTTCACATGAGAGGCCAACATATCCAGGAGGACAGACACATTGTTCTACTTCCAGAGCCAAAGCAAGTCCCGTATTTTGAGGAACAGCGGTATCTAATTGGATATTAGCGATAACTGTCTGTTGCATTTGGGGGTGAAATGTGGCTCTAATTGAAAGATCCTCGATATTAGACAATACGCGAAGAAAGTCTTCTCTATTGGCCAGATCTGAAGCTTTGTATCGATTGGCATCTATTCTCTGCCAAAGACCTTCTTTGAGCTCAATATCATATGTCTGACTTTGATCAGGGTATAGAACTTTACTATTGACAAAGAGTAGTGTCAATCCATTTCCCTAAACATTAAATTTGATTTAACTTTTCAAATGATTGCATCCATCAAAATTTACAGTTATCTCTATGTCAGCGTCTGAGTAGAGATCACCCGTTCCTCTAACAGTGTATTGTTGAGTGAAATGCAATCTTCCGCCATATGATGTCAACTAAACAATTATATTATTATAGAATTAAATTAATTTATTTTATTATATTTTAGAGGAAAGCCTACTTTATTTCCCAAAAACATTTCGGGTAAAGTCCAGAATAGTGTCTCCGAAATGGATTCTCTATTAAACGACGCATAACTAACTTCATTCTGTGCCGGATTCACAATAATTCCTTCCGAAAAGATCCTAGACTTATATCTATTGCTTAGTTGGAAGTTATGTTCGTAAGGGTTAGACAAGTCTTGTAATCGCATTGATATTTGATGGCGAAAATATGAACTACTACTACATCTTCGGGTAACTCCAGAGCAGTAGCATTGTGTGCAACCATTTGAGTTCTTCTCCTCCAAATTGAAGTATCCCTCAGAACATTGATCACAATTTATTCCTCGAGCATTTTGTTTGCACAAACAGTTTTGATTGAAATCACATTCATGAGATAGACTTCCGCGAGAGTCGCACTGACAGGGAGTCATCACTATTTTTAAAGAACAGCGTAAATATCGTTAAATTCCACGTTTGATATAAACATCAAAGCGGTGTTGCATAAGGTTTTCAAAAGTAGAGCGGATCAGTTGAGGAAAAAACTACAAAGGAGCACGGGGAAGTTACCCACACCTCAACAGACGTTAGATTATTAACGAGAACGAAAAATTTCCAAAATCTAGGGGTCTGCTCAAGCTCAAATTCTAAAGTGTATTTGAGATATACCCTCTTATGTACCACAAGATTATCAGTAATTTAGAAAATAGATCAATAAATCCCTTCACAAACAAACGTAAAGTAAGTTTAAAATTGATTGAAAAACATATCTAATGAAAAGGCGATCAAAATAATTATTTCGAATTTAATACCTTTGTCGAGACTGCAGTCATAGGGTGTGCCCCGACTGGGGTCTCCCACATAACCCTCTGCGCACTCCTCACAGAAGTCTCCCCTCGTGTTGTGCTGACAGTTCTGTCGAAATTTAAAATAAATTTAATGTTTTAAAAATAGTCAAATATTTGTGAATACTTTGCAAATTCCTGTTTTGGGGTCGCAATCACTGGAGTGTCCGTTACAAAAGCAGGGCTCACACAGCCCTAGATTAGGCCGTATCGCAGCTCTGGTATAACCAGGAATACACTGTTCACACGACAAGCCTTGATATCCAATAGGACACCGACACACTTCAACAGAGGAGGCTTGACGTGAAAAACTACGGCCGGCGCCGAGTCTATCAATAGCTATATCAAGAGTAACGGATAGAAGACTGACAGCTATCACATCTGAAGAATGCGTTGCTTTAAGTAAAATAGAATCGATGTCCGCCAAAGCGGTCATAAATTTGTCGCGACTCAGTCGCTGACCATCTGATGAAAGCCAAAGATTTTCAAATAGTGGAACTGAAACAGAATTGACAACTCCTGTATGAAAAGACTTATCATGTTTATAAATTATTTTGATTCCATTTCCAGATATCTGAATATCCGGGTCATCTGAAGGACGTGATAGAAATCCTCTGTCAAATCTGAATTCAAATTCAAAGTTATTAGAGACAAACCAATTGTGGAAATCACCTGAAAGTGTAATTAAGATTTGCGCCGTAAGACATCACTTTATTGCCTAAGAATTCTAAGGGAAGACTCCAATAATAAGTGAGTTTAGGCTGAAGTGTGAATTCCCGGTAAACTATTTCGTGATTTCGATAATCAATTCTAAAGTTTCTGTCAATGACTACATTCTGATCCAAATCTGTTAGTTTGACAACATTTGGGTCGTTATTAAACTTGAGTTCGACGTAATCTCTCAGCCAATTACTAGAAAGACATGCTTTGGTGACACCAAAACAAAAACAATCGATGCAACCATTCGGTGATTCTTCACTCAAATGAAATGAATTAGTCATACACTGATCACAACGGGCGCCGGTCACTGATGGCTTGCAGTGGCACAGACCAGTTGAAGGACTCGGAGATGTAGTCAAACTTCCGATGGGATCGCAATGTGTTTCTGAACCTGTCATCAAAAAATCTTTAAAACATATCCACAACAAATATAAGCGAGTTTAGTGTTAGTTAGCTACCGGCACAATTAGTCTCATCGCTATTATCAAAGCAATTAGCGATTCCATTACAAAGCAATGACCTATCAATACATCCGCCATCAAAGCAACGGAAGTTATTGAATGAACACTCTATTCATAGCGAAGATAATCAAAGCTTAAGCTAAGAGACAGATCACAACTATTAATAATTGATTACTGACCACAACCCGACTCATCATTGCCGTCGGGAACACAGTCATAAATATTATTACAGCGGAGCTGAATATCAATACACGTTCCGTTCGCACACCTGAATTGTTGAGCACTACATAAACCTGTAACTTAAAGATTGTTTTATAGTCTATTAAATAGCTTTAAAATTAACCTTTTTGTTCGCATGGAATTCCTGTCACTGGATTTCCGATATAACCCGGTGCACATCGCTCACATCGGCGACCCTGAAATTTTTCAATCAGACACAAAAAAGTTTATAACATTGAGTCGAATAACTTTACTTCAAAACCAAGAGGACAGGCATCGCAAACGATGTCGCCTTCACTCGTATCCAAATAACAGGTCGGAGAATACCTTTGGATGAAAATAAGTATAAATAGACTCTTTAGTGATACACAAATTCTAAGCGAGTAGAGAGCACAAGAGTAGGCGTACCACTCCTCTGGGAAACCTGATGGCCATAAGTTACTTAAACTTCATTTATGAAAATGTGAGCAAAAGTTGAGAGGAGTTATTAGTGAAGCAAAAAGTGATTAAATCTGAAATTTTATTCAACACTCACTGATGAGATGGTTGTATATGAGGACATGGACAGGGTCTACAGGCATCTTCACGACCTAGAGTGGCGTCACCATAGAAACCACGCTTACATTTTTCACAATTAAGTCCTTCAGTGTTGTGCTGACAATTGTGACAATTACTGGTTTTTTGGTCGCATTCATCCGAATGATAGTTACAATTGCATGGAATCGAAGGGCTTACACATCGGCCTAAATAACGACCGGCTGATTGTCTGATATATCCAGGGGCACATTCTTCACACGAAGAACCCAAGTATCCTTCGGGACACGAGCATTTTTCAACAAATGTAGCTTGCTCAGAGGAGGCGTTGGTTAGCGCTGTCGTATCGATTTCCAGATTAAGAATACTTGAATCGATGATCTGCTCGTCATATGTGGCCTTAATATAGATATAATCGATATTTTGCAGAGCAATCATAATATCTTCTCGAGTGGTGGCGTCAAACAATGGAGGGATTTCACTTTTGGCACTCAAATCATTCTTATGCCATTCCCCTTCCCAAAAACGAATCTTAATAGGAGTGTCCACTTTAGAGTTATAGCCGCTCTTAAAATAATGGTATAAATGGATGCCATTTCCCTTTAAAATTATATCAGGAATATTGGGTGCTTTTGGCAAAAAGGGTTCTCTATATCTAATTGTGTATCGAATATATCCGCCATAACTCTGAAGTTTATTTCCCAACATTTCTGGCGGAAGATTCCAATAGAAAAAGACGCCGTCGGGAGTGGACGCAGACATAACGTCTGATTTGATACTGTTTTCGCGCGAATTCGGGTTAAATACAATCGCGTTTTGATTTGGAGGATACAGACGACTGACATCAGTATAAGTGCCGTTCGTTTCTCTCACCAAAGGAATGACTGTTAGTTTTGATTGAGGACCTAATGTGATGACACGAAGACTAGTGCTGTGACAAGTCTCAGACACTCCGAAGCAAAAACAACGTAAACATTCCGATGGGTTTTGTGCCAAATCATTAAATATCGGGGGAAGACATACGGATTGTTTGGCTAATGGATTGTGAAAGCAATTTAACTTAAATTATTGCAAACAATTGATTGCTGGAAATATTACGTTTGACGACTAGAAGAGCGTCGTGTGGGGCCAACACTGAATCTTTGCTATTAATGGCTTCGCAACTCCAGGCCCCCTGATCTGATAGCTTAGCTTCTCTTATAGTAACGGTTCCATAACCATCAGCACTGGTAACAGTGACTCTCGGAGGATGTGGGATGTGATTCCAATTAAGTCTCCAACTGATAAGAGGTGTTGGGGTACCGACTGCTCGACAGCTTATAGTAATAGTTTCGCCTTCCGTTACGGCAATAGTTTCTGGTGGAGCAGAGACTACGGTCGGTGGCGAACAACCAATCTGTTAATCGAAATCAATTATTACCTTTAAGCCGATAAAGTATATAGAATTTCAATAATAAATCCCTATCCCGTGCCCACACTTTACCTCATCCGTCTTGTCCTGACAGTCAAATTCACTGTCGCACTGATAGCTCTTAGGAATGCCTTTAAATATTTTATTTAATTATTTATTCAAAACATTTATATGATTTGGCGCTTAACTTACACTGATCTCCAGAAATGCATTTGTACTCATCATAACGACAGGGAGATCCGGGAGGGTCTGCCTCTGTATTACGAAACAATATCAAAGATGTGGTAATGAGTAAAATTTGTGACATCATCTTTTCATTAATCAAGTTTTATTTTATTGCATTCTTTATTTGACTGCTCTTTTGGTGGAGGGGTAGCCCACAAGTGAGAAGCAATGAGAGAAACTGTTGACTCACCACAAAATTTTTCATCGCTGTTATCTTCGCAGTCGTTATCAGAATCACACCTAAAGTTTGCGATTTTCGGATAAAATAAGTTCAATAATAGGATAAGACTTAAGACTAGGACTAACCGCCAGATCTTCAAAATACAGCGATTGTTTTCACACTGAAACTGATTGGGTTCGCAGTAATGAATACAATTGAGTTCATCGCTTCTGTCGGCGCAGTCAAAGTCGCCGTCACTGCAAACCACTTATTCTTATTATATTACTATTCATCGGTTCTCAGTTATCAAAGTTAACGAACCAAACATATTCTCGTGAAATGCATTCTCCGCTCTGACACGTGGCCTCATTTTTAGAGCAAACTCCTGTCGGACGGAAAATAGGAGGAGGTTTTGTGGTCGGAGTAATTGGAGTAGTTTTCGAAGTAGTGGTCGGTCCAGACGTTACATGGATTGGGTCTGAATTAAATTCAAACCGAAATTAAAACAAAATAAAATAATTATCTTTTTTTAAATGGAAAATATCTAATATTTTGAGTCTGAATTGTATATTGTTATCAATTTTGACATATTTTCAACTATTTCGCAGTTTTGCCCCAAAAAACTTCTTAAGTAAACAATTATTAATAACATTTGAGCCAAAATCAAACTTACGGTAAGATTCGCAGAATTGCAAGAATGAGGAGAAAAAATACAATAAAAATATTTTAAGAAAATAATTCATTTGAAGAAATTTATGAAATCAAACAAACGATTCGGTTATTGATTAGAAAAATGAGATAAATATGTATACCTTCGAAGGTGTTGTCATTTTGAGGCACATAATACAGATTCTCATAAGAAAGTGCTGACAAAAGGCAGTTAAAGAAAGCAGTTTTTAGCAATTTATACTGAATATTAATCATGCAATGTTTGGTTTCAATTTATAACAAATCTAAATATTGATTAAAAACTCATAAATTTATAATTTCTCTGATCTAAAATTTAAAGTTAAGAAAACATACAATTATTAATAGATTTGCAATAGATTTCTAAACCCATGTTTATCATCAATAAAAGTATTAAGCAAGGGAAAAAATTTAAGTAAATAGAAAATTTTCCTAAAGATTTCAAATTTCTTTGTCTCATTCAATTGATTTCGCTGCAATTGACTTCTTAATTATCATCAGGGTTATCATTTGCGACCCTTTACTTTTTACGGTCATGACCTAGCACAGTCGGTATTCTTCTTTCATTACTATTATTGAAAATTTTTAATTTTTGTTTTAAGAAAATTTAATAAAAATTAGATTCTATTCACAGACAATGGGTTTGAAATTTTTCAACTCTACAACAGTGGTGGGGGACGGCATACACAGCGACTTATTATTATATTCAAATTTCTTCGAAATTGCAATAATGAAACAAAAAAAATGCCATCTTGATTACTAATAAATTGTGAATAAATGACACTGGGCGTTAAACTAAATGCTTGAATGTATTGATTAATTAAAGATAATTTTTAGTTTTGAAATATTTTGAAGAGAAAGTCATTTTCAAGTTATAACTAATTTAAACAAAAATAAAATTTAGTGAAAAATGAAAAGCAAACAAATCTTAACTATTATTCAAATTTATGTAAATCTAACGAAAATATGAAATAAATCAGAACTTAATGTCATAAACACAAGTAATCAGACAAATTGATAGATTACTTACAGGGCTGGACAGTTAGAAAAGCTGCTTTTTGAGCTCTCCTCGAGCCATAAACGTTTCCTTCGGCTGAACAAAGATAAATCCCACTTTGGTTTAGCTGTATGTTAGGGACAGTAAGTCTTCCTCTGATGTCAGTCGAGCCATAAGGCAATTGTTGTCTATCAGATCGCCACCACTTGACTGGCAATCTCTTATCACTTTCATCCCTACATCTAAAGACCACTTCCTGACCCTGTCTTATGCTTTGACGTTCCGGGTAGACTTGTATATTGACTTCATTGATAAAACAATCTGATTCGTCTGAATAATCATTGCAATTGGGAGCTCCATCGCAACGCTTAGCCATATCAATGCACTGTCCATTTGCACAAATGTATTGACCGGAAGAACAAAGCCCTGAATCAGATGGACAAGTTATAATTTAATATGAAAAATAAATTGAAAGCCCATTACAGCAGTCGATCTCATCTCTACGGTCCGGACAATCAGAGATACCGTTACAAAGAAAAGCTCTATCGATACACAAACCGGTACCGCATCTGAATTGTGATAATCGACATAAATTTGTGTCTTTGCATAGATTTTGGGAAACAATGTGTTAGTTGTGTTAGTATTGAGGGAAAGGCATAGAAAGCAATACCACAGTTCTGCTCATCAGAGAAATCGACGCAATCATAATATGAATCACATCTTTATGCGAGAAATCAATGATTTATATGCCATCGAAATCAGAAATATTTTAAAAACACATTTAAGACAGACTTAAGACAGACCTTAGAGATTGTGAAATACATTTGCCGTCGACTATACACTCGAATTCATGCACAGAACAGTACTCTTCAAAGGACAGAATTAAAGTATTTTAAAGTAATTCCAACTGAGAGTTATTGAGTTAAGTCATCTAATACTTCATTTTTCATCAATAAGTAAATGTTTAGTTCAAACTCTGATCTTAAGCTAAAATAATCAATCTAGATAACTTGTTTAAATCACAACATATAACATACCTGTTTGACAGTTCATTTCATCGCTTCCGTCGGAGCAGTCTTTTACTAGATTGCATTTTTTGGATAAATCAATACACTGTCCATTCGAGCACTGATATTGGGTTTCTCCACAATATTTGCCTGAATTTATAAATAAAAGTATTATGGTAATTTTCTCCATTAAAAAAACTTTACTCATAATGGTTATATAGAAATTAAAGGTCAGTTTATATTCAAGGATGTGCAAGTAAATTGCTCTGAATTCGCATCAAAAGTTGAAAATAAATCAGATTGCCTAGATTTAAATATAAAATGAATAATTACTGGGACAGTTGACTTCGTCAGACGAATCTACGCAATCATATCTCTGATCACAACGAAGTTTCTTATCAATGCACTGTCCATTAGAGCACTGGAATTGTCCCAAATGACAGCCTACTAGTGATAAATCAATTGTTAATATTAGTATAAAATTGACAAATCATTTGGTCAGACAAACCAAGAGTACAGTCGTTTTCATCAGAACTGTCGACACAATCGTAGACGTTATCGCAACGTTTAGTTTGAGGTACGCATTGACCACTTCTGCACCGAAACTGATTTGCTTTACACTGAACCGAATCTTTTCAATAACCAACAAAAATTGAAAATTAAAATTGAAAGCTAATTAATGAATGAAATTCTAATCACCCTGCAATTATTGATTTTAAATAACTAATTTTAATATCAAGTCAAATAATACTTGTACGGAATTTCATACAATTTGTAGCAAAATTATAAATCTAAACTTGTAATATTTCATATATCTTACAATTTTTCAGAAATAAACTTAAATTTTCACTAAAATATTTTCCTTTCTCCTTATAATTAGTTAGGATATGTTTGAATGTTTTCCAACAAAAACTGAACACGTACACTATGAGCATGCAAAATGCTCAAAACTGAATCAATGCTCAAGTCTGGTCTATTCTATAAAGAAGGCTGAAAAGAGTGGAGCAAATAACTGCAATGGTATTTATCATATTGATTTGAAAGAGTCAGGCAATTGGCACATAATTTAAATGAAAAGCATCTCTGGAACAGAATATAAATGATAAGATATACTTACAGCAATCAAATTCGTCGGTTCCGTCCCCACAATCATACTTATGGTCGCCTGAAATCATTAATGAAAACATTTGAATAAAGTTTTGGAGAATAAATTGAAATATAAATAATTTTATCTTAAGTTTGAAAATTATGTGTAAATAATGTATATTTCGTTTAACTGATAATTGAATTATTTTCTGATACTTCCAAACAGAATCTCAAAAAATCTAAATATTTTGTTCATTAATAACGAGTAATAATTATTCAAATAGAAAGTCATCGACAAAATTATAAGTCTTTATATCTTTAGTTTATATCTTTAAAATTATATCTTTAGTTTCTGGTCTTTAAGATATTTTTGTTACTTTAATATGACATCAATTTGACTCATAAATTGATTTTTAATCTAAGATAATATAGAAATCGATCAAAAGTAAGGATCTATTGAATATGATGTTAAAAATCCATAAGAGATTTATTAGAGATTACATCTTTTAGTTTGAAGAATGCATTGTCCGCTCTGGCATCGGAACTCATCATCATTGCAGTGACACGACTGTTCATCGCTGGCATCGGAGCAGTCGGCGCGAGAATCGCATTTTAAGTGAAAATCGATACACTTTCCATCAGTGCATCGAAACTCATATGGAGTGCAAACTATTTATGATTTGTTAGAATATATTCGGAATTCTAAAACATTTAGTATTGAAAAGATTGAAGACATGAAGTCATACCCTCATTAAGACACTGGCTTTCATCTGTTCTGTCATTGCAGTCGACTTTCCCATCACATCGTTTGTAGAGAGCAATACACGAGCCATCGGTGCACATGAATTGATTGGAAGCACAGAGTGAACATTGGGCCTCGTCTTCACCATCTGTGCAATCATATCGTCGATCGCACTGTTTCTCTCCGTCCACACACTTTCCGTCATTACACCGGAATTGTTGTGATTTACAGACTAATCGAATAATTATCGTTACTTTAAATGTCTTATTACTAATGACATACAGGACTGACATATACGCCAATCCACGCATCAAATAAGCCCTAAATGTATTTTTATTCAAATAGAAAGTCAAATAGAATATTCCTCCAGGAATACAATCTTAACCCCTACCCCCTCTCTATTGGCAACTTTACCGCTAACCTGTAAAACTTGATTGAGAAATACATATAATCATCTAGGTATTTGTCACTCAAATATTAGGGATTTACCCGATTTGAGTTCATAACTATCTTTCTTAATTAAACAAAAAGCAATTGCAACCATGTTTTTGGGTAATAAAAAATGTATAAAATTGCTTAATTGTTGTCAAACTAAAGTCAGTTACAGTCCTAACAGTAATATATAATAGTATTTATCTTCATTACAATGAGTTTAAGGAATTGTTAGTAAATTGTAATGATTTCAAAAACAAAGCGTTAAATTCGAGACTCGACTCAATATTGACCAAAAGAGTAATAAAGAAGTCCTACCAGTTGTTGATCCGTCAGATTCCAAATCAACACTTGAATTGTTAAGAGAGCTCAGGTCGATGTCGTCGATAGAATTGTCACTGTCGTCATCACCGGACGCGCCGTCATTCAGTAGTTCTTTGTTAAGACTTTCGTTATCGGACACAATTGGAAGACTTCGAGCACCGGATTTTTGAGTTCTAAGAGCTCTACTCTTTCGATGTAAAGGACTAGAAGTAATTTGATGCCAACTATTTGTCACATTTGTAATATGTTTCACATTATTACTGTCTTCGAGATAAAAATCTGACTGAAAAGACGACAATTAAAAGTCAATGAAATTATTAGTAAACCATTGGTTTAGAAGTTTTCAAAGATCTAAAATTTTTTAATAACGACAATAAATTATTCAAATGTTAACTGAAAAAATTGATCTAAAGATGTAATAAGAATATTATCACACATTTATTTTCAAAGAATTAAAAATAATTTGAACAAAAAGGTCGCAAACATTGCTTACAAACAAAATTAATTTGGGTTTTGATAGTTATTTTGACTGTAATTTTGGAGGAACTTTGTATTCCTCAGATGTTTAGTATTTCAATAAATTCTTGCAAATTTGACTTTTAAACAATTTTATTGCTGAAATTCGAAGTCTTCCACTGTTCGCTCAAACACTATAAGGCTCATAACTGAGGCCTGGGATCAGTGATCACCAGTTCCTCCTGTGCTAAAGATGAGAGTAATTAACTCTCGAAAAAATTGGTTTACTTTTAATGTTGATAAGTGAATTGTAAGTGAATTGTAAGTGAATTGACTGATACTGCAGTTAGCAGTCAAACACAAGTTGTGACAAAACCTTAATGTCATTTAAAATAACAGTTCAAAAACAAAATCAATTTTTTGTCTAAATAACCGATTCAACTGAATTGATCTCAAATGGCAGTCATTTTGTCCTTCATCTTACAATTCCTCTGATGTTTTCCCTAGATTTTCCCTAGGTTTTCCCTGGAATCCCCCCCTTCAAGGGGGGCCCTTGAAGAGCTTGCTGGCCCTTTCTTCAAATATTGTTGAATGAACACAGTTGAAGAAGTGGTGAGTTTGCCAAGATCTTAATTAAATTAATTCGAACCACTGAAGCCCATTGACGCCGAAAAAAAGTTTTACATGAAAGTGGTATTTCGGAGTTTAAACGGCTGGTCATCTCTGACTGACTATTACTATAGTATTGCTAACGGATTGGCAGTGAGTGGGAGGTGTGTTTGAATTGAACTCAACTTGACTTCAATTCAACAGTGATGCTCATTTACTTTGTGGAGGTGAACCTGGTAGGAAAAATGACCTTTTTGTTTCTTTGCAATACTTTTTTTACTACGCCTATGGGATTCAGTGATTTGAAGTATCAATCTTTACATTAAAGGTTTGGATTTTCTGATTACAAAATATATATATATAAACTAAATTCAAATCAAAGTTTTGAAATGAAAATATTATTCTTTTCTTTTGAAATAATATCTTAATCTGAGATGAAATTTGAATATTATATAAAAATATACTCTATTTATAGAAAAGTTTGTGATTTGTTTATTGTTTTACTCGACTTTACAATCGAAAAGATTTATGGATTTTTCAGTTCAGTGCTTAGGTTTGTACTCTTTTCGTCCAAAATGTTAATAATAAGAAAATATTCAAAGACTTTATTTAGCGGTTGTCTGACAGACAACAACTTAAAAAGAAGAATTTTATAGTGACCATTTAGATTGCAGAATTTAGCATGCTTAAATTTATTATTTTATTGTAGATTTTAAAGATTTTTAGAACTTTGTTAACTAATAATATTGTAGACAATGAGGTGAATTGCTGCTAAAGAAGCCTTGATCATCTCTTAAGAAAAATCGACAGTTTGTTAAACTGTTTTAAAGAGAATGTGATTTAATTTGTCAAAGATGCATTAGAATAACCAATAAATTTAAAATCTATCGAGTGGATTTAAAATTGGAATTTTATAATTAAACAGATTCAAGCATTTTTGAATGCTTGACAATCTCTTTACTTTTGTTTCACATTCGGACCACAATTATTACTTCACTGTATTTTATGATTTTCAAAATATCATTAGAGAAATGTTTGGTTCAAACGCTTAAATTTTTGAAATTAATTCATGATTTTCATCAATGAATGGAAAAATTGTCTGGAATTTGACAGAATTTGACAGAATATGTCACATATTGTATTTCAGAGCAATTCATTAAACAGTCACTCGATTTCATCCATTGAGGCATTAATTCTGAGTAATTCAGTTCATGATTTTGTTTGTCTAACAATTCTGAAGGAGAAGCAGAAAAGTTTGTCGACCAACGGGACAGTTAGGCGCCAACCAAAACTCATATCGATTTTTTGCTCCATTCAGACACTTCTTCGTTATATTGTAGGCATTATCTGATTGAATCAGTTTTCGATTTCTTTTGAGTTTTTGTTTCAATAAATTCAAAATATTTAATGAATTTTTGAAAATCGGTATCAATTAATACTTTAAAGATTCTTCTAGGTTGTTCTGAGAAGAATGATCTAGGTTCTAGAACAACAAAATTTATAAGTTATTTCTAAGTTAGTTATAGAGTTTCTTAGAAGATATTTTCTCAATCATTGAATAATCAATTCGATCAATACTTTCAGTTCCGCTTTTCTGGAGAATACTCATCCGAATTGTCTTATAATGGTTGACAATTGACAATCAATTGCATTTCCTCATTAATTTCAATCAAGCACAAACTACTTTCTCGAAACCAAATTGAAAAATTAAACAAAATATACAAAATGTTCTAGGAATTCTATTGGAAAGCTGTTCAAGAGAGTCGAATTGAGTGGGCACCACCATAATGGGCACCGCCACTATTTTTAGAGTTGATTAATGGCCCATACATTGGATTAGAAACCCTAAACATTATTTTTATTTGAGAAAAGTCTCAAAACAAATAAATGAGAAGAAAAGGGGGTTTCGACTCAAAGCTGTTAAGCCTTACAAACAAAAAGTGAGAAAATTTTAATTAAAGTATAATTTACAGTAAATTCTTAGAAATGATTCACTTAATTATGATACTCAACTTAAAATGTCAAACAAATCTAGATAGATTAGAGCTTTCGCTCCAATTTGCTAACAATTTGAAAACATTTTTGTCAAAAAGAAATGAATTTTGAGATAAAACAGATATTTTGAGGAAAAAATTATTGAATAAATTTATTGTATAATAAATTATCAAAACTTCTAATTAATTATTAATCAGTTTGTATGTCAGACAAAATTAATTTTAATCAAATATCGATAATAAAATGATATTTTCAAACGATAGAAGTATCAAGCAGTTTTATTATTGACTAATTAAAAGACAAAACAATTATGAATTTTCAAAAAATTGTTGAAAAACTTCTTCGATTGAAAATAATTTTTTGTAAAAACATTAGCCACTCATTAATATTCTGATGAGTAATCCTGAACTCTAGGTGTGAACTGAATGAAAGTTTGCTAGTTTTGATAGGAATGTATTGAAATACTGATTAGAGGTGCAATGAAAGAGCGAAAAATTAACTTTTTTGCTCTTATTTGAAAACAAATGTGTTGAACAGCAAAATACTAAATATAGTAAGTCTGGTATTTTACGAGCAATTAATTGCAAAATATTACATTACATACCATTGCATTGCATTTATTGTAACACTATTTATGTCTCAATTCATAAAATAATATTAAAAGTTATGTCTAACTCTCCAAAGCATATGTATGTCTCAATGGTATGTCTCAATGGTATTATAGAGTTTAACATAAATGTATTTTCAAAGCAATACATTCGTAAGTTTGAAATTTCAAAATTGCAATGATTTGCAAAAAAGTGATATTAAAGAAACTTACGTCTGAATGAACGGTATTAATGAAATGGGAACTAATGATGAAAGAAATGAGAGCCGATATAAGCAAACACTTGGTGTAAGATAAGTTGTCTTCACTCCGATATCCTGAAGCTCTTAACTTGAATCCCATTGAATTCATAGTGAATTTTAAATCAATAAATAGATATCAAATGTCAGTTGACTGTCAATCAATTGAATTTAGACTCGACTTCATTTGATTATCTTTTAAAACATTTTCAGCAGTGGTATCGCTATAAAGGAAAGCCATCGATGTTTCGTTAGTCACATCACAAACACAGAGTATGAATGAACAGAATCGCAGAATTTCTTCTTTAATGTGCGATCTGTAATGAATGTGCACTGACTCAAAAGACACTCCTTCTCCTACTGTCTGCTCAGTCCCAACTCTCTCTCTCTCTCTCTCGTTCTCCGCTCGACGTTTCCGCAGGGATGGGCACTAACTCGTCATAATTCTGGTAAAATTCTGTTCAAAGCGCAACAGAGTATTCATCAAATAAGTCCTTTATGTCGGGATATACATAAAGGGACAAACTTTTGCCAAATAGTGAATGTTTGCAGACATTTTTGACTATTTCTCGAATAACATTAGAGCTCACAGTCTATGGTTTCTTAAGTATTGAATTCAGAGAAAATATTTAGAGAGAAAGCGTTAGTTGTGTTGCATATGGCATAAGTAAACATTCGGCACTCGATTACTGCAATTGTGGGCGAATAGCACAGTCTAGTGCACAGTAATTCACTTGTAAAACAACTCATTAAGCCAATAGTGAACACATCTATTCCTTGACCGATAAGATAAAACTCTTGTAATTCACTTAACACTCTTATCCAAGAGTTAATAAAAACTTAGTTTTCGAAACAATCGTTTATATACTCATCGAAATTCAAATCAAAAAGAGTTTAATAAATAACACGTTTTTTAATATTTGGCCTCTAATTTGAATGCAATTCAAACGACAAAAAATACAAATACTTTAATACTATTGATAATTGTCTTAATTATATGAAAAATATATTACTTTTCTGTTATTTTCATCATTTTTACATCAGTTCAAACAAATTCTAGACATTCATCAAATGAAATATGATTTTGAAACCAAGGACAATTAACACTATAATCAATTCAATTCAATTCAAATGTCAAATGAGATGTGAAAATTTGACATTTGAAACATATCGCCTGTATATTTCAACTACAATTTTGGCAGCTTGTAAGTTTGTAAAGTAAGAAACTCTCAACTTGCCAAGCTCATTCGGAATATTTAGTAAAATGATCTATTAATTTATGAATGCAAAAAAGTAAAAAATAAATTATTTGTTAAAATATAAATTTGTTTTAATGATTCGGAAAACAAGTTTTCAACTGACGGCCGAATTTTTAAATTTATTTTTCTATTTTGTTGTAAAGATTTTTTTGTTTGAGTCTAATATTTGCGCTCAACCATAGCCTCTCCAATAAGCACTCCATTGAATAGTAAGCACTGGAAACTAAGGAAAAGGATAGAACTAGGGTAGACTAAAACCAAGGATAGAAAAATGTTAAAAACTTATCTGAAAATTTATTTGTGGAAATCAGTGATGTCTAAGGGGATCTTGAATTTTGAACAGATGGGGAAATGACAAACTTGCTCTTTTCAATGTACAAAAATTAATGGTAAAAACGAAGTTTAAACATAATATTAGAGCAAGACAAATTTCGGCTTATGACTGGACAAATTTGAGGCAAATTCAATGCAATTCATCCGATTCACATTTTATTATCCATTTGAATATTCCCCGGATGTGACCACCCTGATAAAATGTATCATTTAAGTTATTTAATCTCTGAAATAAGTTTTCAAATCATAGTGACAAATCTCTGAAATAGTGACAAATCATTAAAATAAATTATTTTTTCTGTTGGGAAAGCTGTTTCTGGTATATATTTGAAGTTAAAAATAAATAAATTGCTAGAACTATACATTTTAACAAATGAGTGCAAATTTATGGCCTTCTCATATGACCACTGGTCTCTCTCACCATCCACTCTGTGTATTGGCTTAAAGACAGGACTCATATCATCACAT